>JAEUBB010000048.1:100471-140159 GCA_018257885.1 Parmelia sp. 050094
AACTTTAGAAAAATTCTAAGTTATTAATAAAATTCTTTATAAGAATAATCTTCTCTAGATATCTAATACCCCTAAGAAGTTATATACTAAGTTAATAAAAAAGATTTATAATTAATCTTTAAGTAACTATTATAGAGTATAAAGAATTATAAATCTTTTTATCTATTACTACTATTAGCTAGACTTTATATTTATTATTAAGTAATATATTTAAAACTATTATCTTTACTAATATAGTAAGTTATTAAAAAATAAGATTAATAATTTATTAATCTCTCTTTTAGTATTTTAAAAGAGATAATAAAATATTATTATAAATTTTATTATTAATCTTTTTATATTAGAAAATTATAATATTATTTATACTTTTATTAATTAACTAATTAAGAAATATTATTATATATTCTATTATTAAGAAAATAAAGGATATTTATTAAAAGAATTAGTATAGATTTTACTATAAAATATATATTAATTATATAGTCTTCTCTTATTAATTATTTTTAATAAAGATTCTTAATTTATATCTATATTATAGAAGAGTCTTTATAAATATCTATATATTAAAGTTAACCTCTTTATAGCTTATTACTCTTAAATTAATAATTAGATTAAGCGAGTAAATTAAGATATTAAAAGAGATCTATATATATATTATAACTACCTTTAAAATAATTAGATTAAGTAGATTTTTATAATTAAGTTTAATAATAATAATAATACTTTCTTTATAATCTTTCTTATATTATTTTATTTTAATAAAGGTTTTTATCTATATATATTTTTTAATAAGAATTATATATTTTATAAGTTAACCCGCGAGCGGCTTTAGACTAAGGTAGTAAAGCGAAGAATATCGCTATTTATATAGAATAGCTATTAAATTACGAGACTATTAAAATAAAGAAGATCTAAGAAGCTATAAGAGTTTAGATAAATAAGTATTATAAGAATATTATTTATAATAAAGAGAATTAGATCTAGCTATTATTTAAGAATATTTAAATTAAAAGATCTATTAAGAATCTAAAGAATAAAATATTAAACTTTTATTAAGTTATTAAAAAGATTAGTAAAGTATATAAGTTAAAGTTTTTATAAAGTATAAAAAATAATTTTATATTTAATCTAAATATTCTTTATCTTATAATAAATAATCTATTTTTAGACTAAAAACTTAAATTATTTAGACTAAATATAATAAGTAACGGCTAGAAGATTTAAGAGATAGATAATATTTTAAACTCTAGAAAATATTATAATAGGCTTTAATATAAAGTTAAATAGTATAATATAAAAAGAGACGATAAATAATATTACGCTAACGTAGACGAGTTTAATAGAGTTTAAGAGATAATTAATAAGTACTATTAAACTTATTCTAAGACTATATAATAAAAAGATATTAAATTAGAATAAGGCGTATATAAATTACTTAAATCTAACTTTAAATTTAAATTAGTATATAATAGCTAAGTTAATTATTAATTTATATTAAATTTAATATATACTTACTATATTTATAAACTTAATTTTAGAGATCTTTATCTTACTACTATTATCGTTTCTTCTATTCTTAAAAATAGAGAGTAGCTTCGATAATCTTATTATTTAATTTAATATTTTAATAAGTATCTTTTAGGCGTTTAGCGATAAAATAGTAATCCTTTAAGCTATAATAAATTAATAAGAGATAACTTTTTAATAGATCTTAATAGTATACTTTTTAATAACTTATCTAATTAGTATATATTATTTTTAGACGTTTAAAGAGGACTTATTATATATATATAATATTTATTTATAGCGCTAGAATATCGCTATTTAAGAAGAAGAATATTATTATAAGTATATTAAGTACTTAAAATAGTAATACTCTAAAATAACGTTATTTTAATCTTAATATATCTCTCTTATATTCTTTATATAATAATCTTTACTCCTTAGACTTAATTTATTCGTTATATACTATTATTAATCTAATCTAGTTGTAGTTCTAATAGTATATACTAGCTTTTAATACTATTAATTTACTATTTAACTATTTTCTATACTACTTAATTATTAAATTAGCTAGCTAGTATTAGCTTCTATATTAAAAGTCTTCTTCTTTATCTTTTTATATATCTTTTTCTTTAGAAGTCTTTTTATAGATTTATAATTCTAAATAATTTTTAGAACTATATTTAAAGAATAATATTACTTCTATATTTAACTTCTAAATTTTTAGAATTTTTTTAAGAAAGTTTAAAAAAAATATAACGTTTTAACTCTTCTACTTTATAATTTTTAGCGCTTAGATTTATATTTAGAGCTATATTTCTAGTCTCTTTTACGCTAATACTAAGCGCTTAGATTTTATTATCTTAATTTTTAAAAAAGAGTTATTTATTTAACTTTTCTATAAAAGTAATAAATTTCTCGTTAAACTATTTATAATCTAGTATTATTATCTAAACTTAATAATAAAAAGAAGATATCTTTTAAAAAAAGACTTTATACTTTAAATAGATTTTTTTTAATAAAAACTCTTATTTTTATCTACTTTTTTATTATTATTATTTTTCTATAATCTCTAATTTATCTTTATAATTAAAGTAAGTTTTATAGTAAGTTAGTTTACTCTTTTAAAAGTTATTATCTTATATTACGAACGTATTCTAGAAATTAGGTGTTTATAGCTATATTGTTAGGTTCCTAGCTATATATTAGACCTATAGAGTATTTATTAATTATTAATTTATTTCTATTAATATATAGGCTAGCGGAAATTACTTTTACTATTTAAGTATTCTTCTTCTATACTATATTTACTCTCTATCTAGTTATCTTATTTAATTTACCCCTATTAGACTTAACTCTAGATACGATTCTAATATTATAACTAGATTATCTATCCTTCTATTTATACTAATAAGTAAATAGTAAAAGAAAATTATTATTAAAATTATTATAAAGACGTTTTAATATTAGATTATTAGATATTTAAATATAGTCTATCTATAAATAAAATAAACTATTCGTAACTAGAACTTATTAACTATAAGAAAAGTCTCTTATAAAAAGATATTATTATATATATATAAGCTCTCTAATATTTATATAAATAACCTCTTAATAAAGAAATAAACTTCGTTAAGAAATAAAGAAGAAAGATATAGAAGATTATTAATAAATAGAGTCTATTATTTTTAATATCTCTAAAGTAGTTTCTAATTAATAATCTAAAATATAAAAGTTTTAGCGCCTTTAAAAGTATTTTAAATTTAATTTTAAAATTAGCTCTTTCTTCGCTTTATATTTAACTCTATTTAGATATTCTTTTTTAAGTAGTTAAGAAACTATTTTATTAAGCTACTACTATTTAAAAGAATATTATTTAAACTATTATTAATCTTTAAGATACCTTAAACGACTAGAAAACGAGTATACTAGATAATAATAATATAGTATAAGATATTAAAAAATTAGAAAATAAAACTATTTTACTTAATATAACGAAACTTTAAAAGTCTTTTAAAGATATTTAAAAAGAAGCTAGTAGTCTTTTAAAGTAGATAAAAGAATAAAAATTTTTAATAATTCTAAAGAATAAAAGAAATCTTAATCTTAAAATAGATCTATAAAATATTAACTTCTCTAAAGAATTAATTTAATTAATAGTAAGAAATATAATTTTTATATTAAAAATAATCTAAATCTTATATAAGAAATAAGATATAAAGATCTATAATACTTATTAATTAGACTAATATAGTATAATAATTAATTATTATAAAAAGAAATATATAGTAGATAAGACTAAAATCCTTAAACTTAAATAAGTCTAAAAAGTATATAAGATTTAAGAAGAAGAATTTAATTAACTCTAAAATTAATTAATAATCTTAAAATAAGAAAATAGAGATCTTAAAAAGATATAAAGAATATAGCTCTAATAGAAAACTATAAAGATTATAAAATTAATAAAGATTTTTAATTCTTTTATCTTTATAAATAATAATAACTCTATATAGAATAAGTAATATATTAAGATAATTAAAAAATTTATTATTAATATTAATTACTTTTTTACTAAGTTAGCTAAAATTATTCATACTTTAAATTATATTAGCGGAAACGCTAATAAAGTAATTTATAATTAATAATATAAAAATACCTTTAATTTTTATTAAACTTTTAAAGATATCTTTAATTACTTAGAAGAACTATTTAAAGATTAATATTATAAAGTTATTATAAAATAAAAATATAATAACTTAGCTATAGCTATAAAAAATAGCTTTTAATTCTTTTTTTATAAATTCACTTAATTAATTAATATTTTAAATTATAATCTTAATAATTATTATATTATTTTATTAATAAAGAGAAAGCTTTCTACTCGTTTTAAAGATTATTTAATAAATAAATTATTTATTATTATAAAAGAGTATTAAGATTATCTCTATTATTTAAATAATAATTAGTAAGTAGACTAAAAGAATAAAATTAAATTTAAAAAAATAAAAAAGACTTTTTAAATAATATTTATCTTTAATTAATATATTATTATAATATCTATAGCGTTAATCTTAATAATTTCGCGTATAGTAGTAGTTTCTACTTAGATCTCTTTTTAATTTAATTTTAATAAGAACTATTAAACTTATAAAAAAGTAAATTACTTACTAAGTTAATATTTTTTTAATATATTTTAAACTATTTTTAAATATACGGTTTAGTTGATTATCTAAGATATAAAGATTTATAAAGTTAAAATTAATAAAATCTTAAATAGAGAAGAAGATCTTAATATTAATTAAATATTTTTAAATAATAATATAAAAAATTAGCTACTTTTATTAAAAGTATAATAAGAGTTAATAAAGTATATTTTATAAATAATTTAAAAAATCTATATATATATTATCTCTTTTTAATAAATACTAAGCTCTCTTTTTAATAAAAAATAATTTTATTAAAAACTCTTACTAACTTTAGATATATTAAAATATATTATATAATTAATATTAAATACGCCTTAAAAGTCTATTAAATACTAAATATAATAATAAGATCTATTATCTCTAGATTATTAAAAGAATATAATAATAAATTAATAAAGAATTCTATTATATAGATAATTTATTTATATCTCTTTATTAATAGCTATAAGAAAAGTATAGTATTACTTCTTTTAATATTATTAAATTAATATTATCTTATTATTAGAAAGCTTTAAATAAATAAATATTAAATTCTTTTAAATTATTAGTAAGATAAGCTACTTTTCTAATCTAATTATTATAGCTATAATAATATTAGATCTATAGATTTTAATAACTTATTTAATCTTCTCTTAAAGCTATTTTTATTTTTTAAAAAGAAGAAGATATCTTTTAGATCTATATATTAAAATAAAAAAAAAGAATTAAATTCTTAAAAAAAAAAGATTCTAAAAAAGTAAAATAAAGATCTTTTAATATTAAGATTTTATATTAATTTTAATATTAATATTTATACTATTAAGACTACTTTCTATCTTACGCTCTATAGAGATAAGAATATTAAGACGTTTTTATTAAACTATATTAAAATTATTAACGCTCTTACTAAATATAAGGCCCGTTAACTTAACTTTATCTAAGTTAATAAAATAATTATCTTAAGTCTTAAAGAGATACTTTAAAAACTATTTTTTAAATACTATAAATTTATAGATATCTTTAATTATTTTAAAATAAATTAACTATCTCTATACTATTTATATAATATAAAGATTAAGCTTAATATATTTAAATTAAATATTAATTTATTTTAAAATAGAATCTATTCTCTCTTACTATATAATTTAAAAAAGTTAAAAAGTATTTAAATAAATATTTTAATAAGAGCTTTATTATATTTAGTTAAATATTATTCTTATTACTAATTCTTTTTATAAAGAAGTTAAATAAAGAGTTATACTTTTATATTAACTATTAAAGACTTAATTAACTTACTAAAAAGAATAAATATCTAATTCTACTTATTAATAAAATACTTAGCTAAGTATAGAATTATAAATATCTTATATAACTTAATATTATTACTATATTTAATAAGATTTATATATATTCTAAGAGCGAGAACTATACTATATTTATTACGTCTCTTAAATTATATAAATATTAAGTTATATTATTTAGATTAATAAATAGATTTACTATATTTTAATAATATATAAATAAGATTTTATTCGAATTTTTTAATAAGTTTTATTAAATCTATTTAGACGATATTCTTATTTATAGTAAGACTTAAAAGAAGTATATAAAGTATATAAAATAGATTCTTTAAAAGCTTTAAAAGATAAAATTATAAATAGATATTTTTAAATATAAATTCTATATATAGAAAATAAAGTTTCTTAAACTTTTAATCTTTATAAAAGATCTTAAAGTTAATTTATTTAAAATATAAATTATAATAAATTAAACTATTTCTATTTATTTAGAAGAGATATAATTTTTTATAGAATTTTATAATTTCTATTATTAATTTATTAAAAGCTTTTTTAAGATTACTAAATTATTAATATATCTTATATAAAAAGAAGTACTCTTTAACTAAGATTTTAATTATTAAAAAGTATTTAAATTTTTTAAAAAAACTATAATTAAAGCTCTTACTTTTTATTATTTTAATAGAAATCGCTAAATTATTTTAGAAATAGATTCCTTTAATTATATTAATAAAGATATTCTATTATAATATAATAATAAGAGAGTTCTCTATTTAGTTATCTTTTATAATAAGAATCTTACTCTTATTAAGTATAATTATTAAATCTATAATAAAGAACTTTTTATAATTATTTATTATCTAAAATATTAAAAATTTAAGCTAAAATATATTAATATTCTAATTAAAATCTTTACTAATTATAAGAACCTTATATACTTTATAAAAGAATATAACTTAAGTTAATATTAAGTAAGATACTTAAATCTTTTATTAAAATTTAATATTAAAATCTAATTTTACTTTAAATTTTAAAACTTTAAGATTAATACTCTTATTAAAATAGCTAATTCTAAGTCTTAGATCCTAAATAATAATTATCTTAAATAAATATATTAAATAATCTGTAGGGGCGAAGGAATACAAGGCTAGTCGCTTAATTAGAGCTGACTTGCTGGACTGCGATCTACGTAGCTAAGGCGAATATTCTAGTATATTTAGTAGCAGTTTTAAATACCCGCGAGCCCTCTTATTCTATTCTTCTTTCTTAGCTATTAGTTTATCTAGTAATCTATATATATTAATTCTAGTAACCTCATAATAGCGCCTAGCAGCTATATAGTTTTATAATAAAGAAATTCTTATAATCTTATAATTCTAATAGCTCTATTTATACGGAGCTACTTAGTTAGCTATAATAAGTAACTCGTAAGTTAATTTTATTAACTTACGAAGTAGAAATATTTCTATAACCTAAATAAATAATATTAATAACTAAAAAAACGAATATATATCTATCTTATAACTTAATAATTAAGATATTACTTATAATATCGATATAACTTCTAATAATACTGTTATTAATAATAGTAATTATAATAATATTATATCTATTAATTTTATATCTGCTAGTGAGAATTCTCGCTATATAAGTCTAATCTTAGTTTAATACTTTTAACTTTTAAAACTTAATACTAAGAAGTAGCTAGCTATTAAAAAACTTAAGCTTATTAAAATATAAAATATATAAAAGTATTATCGCGAGTATAGTAATAATTACTATCGCGATATAAATTATAAAAAAGTAAGTATTATTAAGATATCTAATACGTAATATCTTAATAACTATAACTTAGCGATTATATTTTTTTAAGATTATAAGAACTATATTACCTCTACGCCTTATATTAATTTTTAAATAGATAAGAAAAAGATTCGCTAATCTTCTATTATTTTAATAAATATTAAGAAATAGATCTAGAGGAACGTTTAAAATATTATATTATATAAAATAAAAGAACTTATCTAAGAGGAATATAAAGAATAGTATTTAAATTAAGTATATAACTTAGCTATTAAGTTCTATAATATAGATTATTAGCTAGCTAAGACGACTATAAGAGATAATTAGTTAATCGCAAGCTTTAATAATTATCTTATAACTCTATAGATATAGCGAGACCGCGTAGTTACTAATATAGAATATATAAAAGCCTTATATAATAAAATAATAAAGAAAATTCCTTTAAAAGTAATAAAAAAGATAACTTAATCTATTATCTATATCGCGCTACTACTATAGTATTAGAGTATAGAGTAAAGGCTATAAAAAATAAAGAAGCTATTTATTCTAAATAAGTCTTACTATAATAATAAAATAATTACTTAGAGAAGTAGTAGCTAATAGAATACTAAGCTTAAAAAATAGTATATAAAGAATTAGAAAAAGAGTTTATTCTCTTTAGTATTATAAAATTAAAAGCCTTTATAAATAAAATCTAAAAATAACAATTCTACTA
Source organism: Parmelia sp. 050094 (assembly GCA_018257885.1). Taxonomy (NCBI): domain Eukaryota; kingdom Fungi; phylum Ascomycota; class Lecanoromycetes; order Lecanorales; family Parmeliaceae; genus Parmelia; species Parmelia sp. 050094. Next base: position 108,976 of record JAEUBB010000048.1, read on the forward strand.
CTAAATAAAGAAAACCTATTTTTTTTAACGTTTAATATTAGAATTACTAGTAGTATAGATATTATAAGAGCTTATCTAAATATATAAACTACATTATAAGTAATAAAAAACGTAATAAAGATCTTAATAAAAGAAAAGATAAAGTTTAATACTTATTATTAAAGTATTAAATCTACTATTTATTAAGCGATAACCTCGCGCTCTAATATTATAAGGCGAAATTATAATATTATTAGGTAAGCGTAATATTACTACTCTAATAGATATAGAGAGTAAGAAAATTTTTATATTATAATTCTTTATTAAAAATATATAAATCTAAGAATCTAAGTATATACTTACTAAAATACGTACTATTAATAGTTATTATATCCCCTCGTATAAGATATATAATCTTATATTCAATCTCGTAAATAGCTAAGAAAGAAAGTAAGAAAAAACTTTAAAGGCGTATATTATAAATATATAAGAATATAATCTTATTCTTAGTTATTTTTAGATCTATAATATCGATCTTAATATTTATTAATATAAGTAATTTTAGACTTATCGCGACTCTTCTAAAAAGGTTAAGAAGTAGATAAATATCGTACTTATAAATATTAAATAATTTATATTACTAGCTAATATAGTAGTAGTATATAATAAGGAATATATATATATCGTACTTCTATATTAAATTCTATTAGTAAGTAATAATACTTACTATAATAAAGCTACGCGGTATAGAGCTATATAGTTAAATAACTCTATTATACTTAATTAGCTAAAATATATATTAGAAGTCTTTTTAGAAGAGCTATCTAATAGTCTTAATATATATAATTAAGTTAAGTACTCTATTAATCTACTATTTAGTAAGCTATCTAAGAGCGATTTAATCTATAATATATCGTATAAGGAACTCGTAGCAATTAGGAAATATTTAAAGAATATACTTAAAAAAAATAGATTTAATTCTTAAATAACTAGATTAGCTTATTAGTACTATTTATAAAGAAGGCTAATAAATCACTATAACTTTATATTAACTATTAAGAGCTTAATAAGATAATAATTAAGAATAACTATCTATTACCGCTACTCTTAGAAACCTTAAAAAGATTCGTATATATAAAGTACTTTATTAAGATTAATATTCGTAATACGTACTATTATATACGAGTATAAGAAGAGAATAAGTAGAAAATAATATTTTAAACTTATTATAATTAGTTTAAATATTAAGTAATATTTTTTAGTCTTATAAATACTTTTATAATCTTTTAAATATATATAAATAAGATATTTAAACTATATATCGATATCTTCTATATAGTATATTTAGATAATATACTAATTTACTTAAAGTTTAAAGATTTATATTAAGAGTATATATATAAGATATTACGCGTACTACTAAAATATCGACTCTATATAAAGTTATTAAAGTACGCTTTTAATCGTAATAAAGTAATCTTTTTAGACTTTATTATAAACTAGTATAATATCTAGATAGAGTAATTATATATTAATACTATTATTAAGTAATTAAAACTAAAATTTATAAAGAATATTCTAATATTTCTAAAATTTATAGAGTTCTATTAGTAATTTATTAAGAGATTTTTATAGATAGCTGCTGTCAGGGAGTGGACGTTGGATCAGAATGATGGTGTGGGTGTCCAATATGAATGGAATTCTAGCTATAAAGAAGAAAGAGTGTTCTAGCTAGAAGAATGACAAGCAGGCAGACTGGCTGCCAAGGCGCTAGCCGCATTGGGATTAGCCTGGTACGGAGAAGGCTAGGCAAGAACCAGTGGAGAAGGCCTGGCCAAACCGTGACAGCTGCGCTCTTAACTAATTTAATAAAGAGAAAAAAAAAGAACTAGATTAAATTCCTCTTTATATTTAATAAAAAAGTATATAAAGCTTTTAAAATACTTAAGCGAGTATTTACTACTATATCTATCCTAGAATATTATAATTAAGAGGTAGTATTTAGAATAGAAATCGATACTTTTAAAATAAATATAAATAGTATACTTAGCTAAATAAATAAAAATAAATAATAATATTCTATTATATTCTTTAGCTATAAGTTTAAAGAAGCTAAGACTCGCTAAAATATATATAATAAAGAATTATATATAATTATATTAAACTTTAAAAATTAGAGATACTATTTATAGAGTAATAAGTATTCTATTTATATAATATTAGATTATAATAACTTATATTATTTTATAACGATTAAGAAGCTTAATATAAAGTAGATTCGCTAGATTAAAAAGTTAGCTATATTTAACTTTATAATTAAATATTATAAAAAGAAACTTAACTCTATAGATACGCTATTAAGAAGACCTAATATTATTAAACTAAATAGTAATAAAAATAATAATAATAATTTTCTCTCTATTTTATAAAATAAATTTTATAATTAGAAATATTAATTTAATTTATAGAAATATAATAGTATATCTATTATAGTTAAACTTATAGTATTAATAAAGTAACTAAATAGTACTACTATTATAGATATCTAAATTATAGACTTAAATAAAAAAGTACTTAATAGATAAATATATATTCTAAATATTATAATATTATTTTAATTTTTAATTTATTAGATTTTAAAGTTAAAGAAATTCTATTTAGAGTTATAAAAACTAATAGTAGTATAGCTACTTAAGTTATAATATAAGAATACTTTTATTATAAAGAAGAAGTAGTATTAAAGATACGCTACTAAATAAAATAAGCTTTTAAAATAAAGAGTTAATTAAAATAGATTATTATATTATAGTCTCATAATCTATATTTTTAATAACTCTACTATAAAGAAGAAGATTCTTTATATAAACTATAATAATCCTAGTATTAGATACTTTATATATAAGTATATAAAAAAGAATATTAAATCTAAATATTATTAGCTAGATATAATAAGTAAAATAGTAGATTATATTTATACTTATCTTAATTACTAATAAGTACGAGTTTATTATTATAAGCTTTATAGCGAAATAGTAGTAATACTACTAGATAATATAAATCTATTTTATACTATAATAATAAACTTTATTATAAATATACTATCTACGAGGGATTCTTATATTAGAAAGATATATAATATTATCTTAATCTTAATTAATAAGCTAATAAAGTATATAATATATATAGTAACTTCTAAAAATCTAAAAGTAGATAAACTTATAGATATAATATAATAAGAGTTTATATCGCTATAAGATATAATATATAAATTAATTATAAATCGAAGCTTATTATTTATAAATAAGTTCTAAATAATACTCTACTAGTATTTAAATATAAAGTATAGACTTAGTACTATATTCTATTCTTAAATAAATAATTAGATTAAGAGATAAAACTAGGTTTTTAAATATTACTTATAAGTATACTATAACTATAAGTAGAATAATTAGTCTAAAATTCTATTAATAGCTATATTTATATATAATAATAATATTTACGTAAGTATAAATAGAGCTCTATAAGATATATTAATAGAATATATAGCGAATCTAAATAATACTTTTAAAAATAGAACTCTAAAGAAGAAAGTACCGCTTATTATAAAGTAAATAGAATAATTATAAGAAATAAAATTATAACTAAAAGAGCTATAAAAGCGAGTTTTAAAGTAATAAATAAAGTACTATAATAGTAACTATAAGCTTATAATCTTTATATAAAAAAATAAAGTACTATTACGAAATATAAATATACGTATTCTATATTTAAAGAAAAAGCTTAATTATAGATAACTTAAATCTTTTAAAATATTAAAAAGAATAAATATATAGATATATAAGCTAAATCTTTCTACTAGATATAAATAAATCTATTCTATATTTTATATATCGCTACTAAAATTCTAATACTTATAAGATAATAATCTAGAACTATAAGTAGTTCTAATTAATAATAAGAAAAAATAAAAAGTTAATAAGATACTAGATAAAAGAGTTTATAAAGATAAAACTAAGTATCTTATTAACTAGAAAGACTCTTTCCCTTATAAATATTTATAGAAATTAATAAAGTATTTTAAAAATACTAAAGACGTAATTAAGAACTTTAAATAAATAAGTAAGTTATATAAACTAGTATTTAAAATAAACTAAAAAGCGTAAATATTATAAAGAATTAAAAAGTAAGATAGATTATAAAAGTAAAAATAGTAAAAGTAATAAAAAGCTTATAAATAAAATATAAAATTAGTCTAAAGATCGTAAATATATAAGTACTAATTAAGTATATTAAAGTATATAATAAGAATAAAAACTATAGTTATAAAGACTAATATAATTAATATAGCTACCTTATATTAATCTATATACTCTCTTAACCTGCTAAGTAATTTCCTTACCTAAAAAATCCGTATAAAGGCGAAGAAGAGAGCGGAGGAAGATAGTAAAGAAAGAGAATAAAATAGAAAAAATAGCGATAATAACGACGGTAATATTATAAGTGCGCACCGCGCCTATCTCTATCAGTAAAAGCCTCGCACCTGCGACCCAAGATTGACTTACGCTCCCACGCCGCGGCGATGGCGGCCTAGTGGTGGTGGGGGAGAGGGTCTGCCATGCAGGCGTGACCCCCCCGGGAGCACCTACCGCACTTATGCTGGCGCGAGCCAGCAGGCGGTATAATATATACCCTAAGAGGGTTACGCACTGCGTTACAAATACAACAACAATAGCGATAAACTTCGCACACGTTAATATAACTCTTAGTAATACGTTACTCTTCTTTATAATTATAGTACTTTAAAAAGTAGAGGCGAGAGCGGTAAAAAGCGCTATTCTTCTTATTAGCTAAGTACCTCTTATAGTACTATCTCGAATACTTATTAATAGCGAAAGCGATAAGAGAAGAAGTAATAGTAACTACTATTATAATAATAGTAAAAGTAGAGATAGAAATAGAAAAGATAAAAGTAGCTATACTTTCTATTAATTAAGAACCTCGCTTTATTATATATTTAATTTATAAAGAAAACGACTACTAGAGTCGCGATAATAAGAAGATATTAATAATAATATTAATATACTTCTTATCTTTAATTCTCTTATACGTTTAATAACGTATCGCTATAAAGTATTATATAAGAGAATAAAGTAGTATCTTATTATAAGAGAGATTAATTAAATTAAGTAGTTTTAATCTTACTTCTTCTTATTATAATTAATAAGCGTATCTCGCTATTATAATATCTATAAGCTTACTCGCGCAATAATATAATAAAGATAACTTAGAATAAGATAGTAAATAATAAGAAAGATATAATACTTACTTATAAAAAAGCGAAAAGTATAGATATTATAATAAAAGAAAAGAAGTAAAATTAAAAGTAAGATTTTTAACTTATTAGCGCGATCTATATACTATTCTAATAATTATATAATAATACCTTATAATAGAATAATAGTAATATATATTCTATTAATTAGATAGCTACGTTAATAGCAATAATATTTTAAATCTAATATATTACTATTATTATAATATTAATATAGATAGAATCCGCCTTAGAAGTAAGTAATTCTTAAAAGATATAATATATATAATAAAGATAGAACTACGTTATAGCTAGTAAGAAACTAATATACGTATTATTCTTTATTATAAGTTAGTAGGATATTTAGCTTTAATATATATATATAAAGAGATTTAGAAACTAAATCTTCTAAGAGAAAAGATAATTATAAAGATAAAGAAATATAAAACTAGTTACTTAATTAGAACTAATTTATTAAATTATAATTTACATAGCTAGAGCGAATATTTTAATATACTTAATAATAATCTTAAATACTCGCGAGTCTTCTTATTCTATTCGTTTTTCTTAGCTATTAGTTTATCTAGTAATCTATATATATTGATTCTAGCAACCTTGTAATAGCGCCTAGCAGCTACGCAGTTCTATAATAAAGAGGCCCTTACGACCCTATATAATCTTTATATTTAATTAATTAGAGCTTAATAATATAGAAATTTTAGTAGTTAATAACTTTATCTACTATTAAATTTATAAAGCTAATTATAATAATACTATATATACTAAACTACGTTAAGCTAAGAAAGAGAATAAAGAAAAAATCTATAAAATTTTTTTTAAATATTAAATATATAATAGAGTATTCTACTATACTTATTATATTTAAATATTAAAGTTAATATATATTAAGATTATTTATAAGATTTATAATTAACCCGTATATAACTATTTTAGTATATAATAAACTAAGAAGTTACTCTATAAAAAATATTATTAAAGAGATATAAAGAATATTATTACTTAATATATTTATAACTACTACGTATATTATTATATTAAGATCTTTTAAAATTAATAATATAATCTTTTATAGCTATTATCTATTCTCTAAAAGTATTAATAAGATATTAATATAAACTTTATTATTAATTTTTTAATATTAAATTAATAAAACTTAATCTATATTCTAATAGATAGATTAATTAAAAAACGTTATTATATTCTTTATATTATTAAGAAAGATAAAATTACTACTAAGATTACTATATAGATACTTATTAAGAAGATTTTTAAATTATATAGTCTTTTATTTAGTATTATTTTTAATAGAGAATTATAGTTTATAGCTACTATTTAAAAGTTCTTCTATTAACGGCTTAATAAAAAGATTAAACTATTAATAATATTTTATTTAGAAATTAATAAATAAATAAAGTATATAAATTAGAATCTAGAATATTACTTATAGACTTATTATAATTATATATAGAATAACTAAGCTAAGTAGCTCTTTATTACGAAGTTTATAAATAATAATACTTAGTTAACTTCTATTAAAGTTATATTATTTTTTATTAATAAGGAATTTAATTCTTATATAAGCTTCTTTATAAATTTAATAAATTATAAAACTACTCGCTAATAATTAGATATTACTAAGATAATAAATATCTTTAATTATATAAAGAATATTCTTATCTATATTAAATAAAATTTAGAATATACTTAAAAGCGTATAGCTATATAGATAAATAAGTATTATCTTAATATTAAATTTAAAAAGAGCGATATAGTCTTTTTAAATAATTATAATATTAAAACTATACGCCTATTTAAAAAGCTAAAAAATAAGAAAAAGAAATCTTTTAAAATAATTAAAATTATAAAATTTATATATAAGCTTTAGCTTTCTTTTATAATAAAGATTTATCTTATCTTTAGTTTTAAATTATTTTTACTTATTTTTATAAACTCTTTATCTAATTAGAAGAACTCTTCTATATAGTTAATTAAGATATCTAAAAATAATAAATAGATTATAAAGAATATTTTAAACTTTTAATATTACTATAATAAACTATAATATTAAGTAAGATAGAAGAATAATAAGAATATTAATAATAATAAGTTTAAGAAGATTTAGAATATAATTAATAATTATTATAATAAGTATCTAGAGAACTCTAATTTATATAATATAATTATTAAGTTAAAGAGATTTTATTATCTTTATAATCTTTAAGATTTTATTACTATTCTAATTATTATTACTTATAGGCGACGTAGTATCTACTCTATAATTATAATATATAGTTAATAGCTAAAGTTAGATTATAAAAATACTAGTTAATTTAGATCTAATATTTCTAAGATAGTCTTTAATTAATAATTTAAAATATAAAAATCTTAGCGCCTTTATAAATACTCTAAATTTAGCTTTAAGATCTTACTTATTAAATATTTAACTCTATATTTCTTAAATATTTATTATTTAATAATAATATTATATAAAGCTCTCTTATTATCTAGCTATTATTATTATAATTAATAATATTCTATATAGCTATATAATATTATTACTAGGTCTCGTTATTATCGCTAGTACTCTAGCTCGAAATTAGATATTAGTATCTAATAGAGAACGGTTTTATCTAAATAAATTAATATTTAATTAAGATTTAAATATCGAGCTTACTTTACTCTAAATTAATAAGAGATCTTTATTTAAAATCTTTTTTACTATATTTAAATATTATAATCTTTTAACTATATTCGTTTATAGCTATAATTTAATTAATTCTTAATTAAATTATATTATTCTTAAATACTTTAACGACTATAACGTATTTCTCGCGATAACGCTAGTTAGAGCTATTAATATATTACTTTTACTATTATTACCGCCGCTAGAGAAGATTCTATAGCGATAAAAATATTACTACTTATAGAGAAGAGTACTATTATAAACGTATCTTAAAAATTAGATATTTATAGCTATATTATTAGATTCTTAGCTATATATTAAGCTTATAGAGTATTTATTAGTTATTAACTTATTTCTATTAATATATAGGCTAGTAAGGATTTCTTCTACTATTTAAGTATTCTTCTTTTATACTATATTTACTTTCTATCTAGTTATCTTATTTAATTTACCCCTATTTGTTAAAATATAAGGTAGGATACTTAGTTGTATTATTCTAAGTATGCTGCGTATAGGAAAATGCGATCTATCTAGAATACTAACGTTACGTAATACTAGTACCTTAGCGCCTTAGCGCTAACTAACCGCTAGATTCTAATACTTCTCTTTATATATATTCGATTATATCTCCTACCTCTCTTAATTATAGAGTTAAGTAAGTATAAGTATCGAATAGCTAGAGTAAGTTTAATATAATATATTTATAAAAAACTATACTCTCTATATAAATTCTTAAAGAATTATAATATCTATATAAATTTTTTATTCTTTATTAAAAGATAGTTTTTTAAACTTTTCTTTTTATATCTACTTAATATATACTAAATATTAATAAAAACGCAGTCGATATAGCTAAAAAAGAATATTAGAGTAAATAAAATAAAGAAATATTATATATCTTTATTTAAAAGTAGTATTTTAAAAAATTTATTTTATATTTAATCTATATATACTAAATATTAATAGAAGCGAGATTAAAGATTATTTATAGAGATTTTATATAAGTTAATTAAATAAAAATTCTTTAATATATATATAACTAGCTGCGAGGCCCCGTAGAAGTTATTTAGAGTATTAGTAATAGACTATAATAACTAGTAATACTCGATTTCGGCGTATAACTTTAGCGTAAGATAGCGTATTAGTAGCGTAACGATAATATATATTAGTAATAGATACTTTAAAAGAGCCCTAAAGATTTAGTAACTATTAAGATAATAGTAATAAAATATAATAGAATTAAGTATTAATAAAGTAGAGAAAATAAGTATTAAGATCTAATATTAGAGCTCTATAGCTTTATAAATTATTTAATAAATTACCTATAAATTTTCTAACTAATAAGATTACTTCTCTAAATATATAGTTTCTTTAGAGCTAGTAAAGAAGTTAAAAGATTTAGAATAGTATTATATAAGTATTATAAGTATATCTATAAGCGATACTCTAGACTAATAAGTATTTAAAACTTCTTAAATTTATCTCTACTAAGAATCTTAGTTAGTCTATTAATAATCTATTAATTAGTAGAAATATATTTTAAATCTATTATATCTTTAGTAACTTTCTCTTAAACGTAATATTATTAAATAGCGATATATTTAGTCTTAAAGTAGAAAGTAGAATTCTTAGTAAGTATTATAGCTTTCTAATTATTATAATAGATTACTATAACTTATATATATTTAGTACTAAGATTAAGTTAATTTAGAAGATTTTATAATTATATAGTCTTCTTAATAATCTATATCTACTTAATATATTTAGCTTTATATAAGAAGAGTATTATAGTAACTTATTATTTTAATAACTAATTAATAGCTATACTATCTATATTAAAGATATACTTTAAAGTAAAATATTAAGTATTCTAATTATCTACTTAGTTTATATCTATATAGTTAATAAATAGCTTTAAATTTTTTTTAAAGATTAATTACTATTCTCTTATATTATTAAGATTTATATCTGCTTTAGTAATTCCCGGAGCTAGCGCTAAAGCGATAGAGGCTTCGGTTAATATGGGTATAACGAGTATTATAGTATTAATACTTATATAGTACTAGAGATCTATTATCTTAAAAAAGTCTTATATCTCGCGCTTTTATTTTTAGTAGTTAAAGGTGCCTTTAAGCTTCTTAATATAAGTAAGCTAGCTTAGATTAGCTGAAAGCTTTATATCTTTAGATATAATAAGTATAAGTTTAAAATTTAGGGCTTAAGACTCTATTAAGAATTTTAGCTTATAGAGTATAAGAATATAGTCTAAACTTAAGATTTAAAGCTTATAGCCTAGATCTTAGAGCTTTTTAGAGTTAGTAGAGTCGACAATATCGATAATAATAATTATATATAAAAATTAAAGAGATTTTATCCTCTTAGAATAAAATCTAGTAAAGATTTAAAAGTAAATTATTCTAAAGTTAGTATAAAGTTAATAAGAAAATTTAAAAAGTATTTATTATTACTATTACTATACTCTAAAAGGTACGAAAGTATTTTAAATATAGATAAAAAATCTCATAGAGCTTTAAAATTAACTTAATATAGTTTTAATCTTTATTTATATAATTCTCTTAAGTTAAGATCCGCGTAGTATATCTAAATTAACTTTATAAACTATATAAGTTTAGTTATAGACTTAATAAGAAACTTAAGAGAAGAAAAGATAAACTTATAAGAATAAAATTTTAATAAAAGAATTTTTAGCTTTATAGATAAAAATACTTTTAACAGAACTCTATCTTTTAAGTTATTATACTATTAATTTTTATAGCTAATTAGTACTCTTACTAAGCTTATAATAGAGCTTACTAGTTTTAATAGAGAATAGAATTATACTCTAGTTAAAACTATTAGTCTTAATAAACTATAAAACTATTTATCTTATTTTATTTACTTATAAAGATTAGCTTTAATATTACTCTTTATAGAATATTTAAGTATAGAGGATTCTTCTCTATTTTTTATTACTATAGAGATAGTTTATCCTACGAGTTATATATTAAATATATAAGATAAAGGGGTTTTTTCTAATAATTAATTAAAAGTCTAAAAAATCTTAAACTTATTTTTAGCTCTTATTATAAGATTTATTATAATTAGTATATTAAAGAATTAACTGCTTACTATTAGATTTTTAATATAGTAAGAATAAGAATATATTATCTCTTACTTTTAATATATTTTATATAGAGAAGCTAGTATATTTTAGAAATCTTTTAATTATATAATTATAGATATATTATAATATAGAGACTTTACGCTTATAATAGCGCTATTAATAATACTTATAAGATAATTAAGTCTTTAGATACTTTATATTATCTTTAGTAAGAACGAGCTATAAAAATATAAGCCTTAATAAGTCTTAGCGAATTACGTACTTACTAGTATTTCTCTAATTTAAAAGTATATAAATTATAATTATCTAATCTAAAATAATTATTTCTAATTATTTAGAAAATATAAAATTCTTATATTCTAAAAGATTAATACTCGTAATAAAGAGGTAAATACGTATTAAATTATAATACTTATAATAAGTATAAGTTAAGATTAGCGTATAGTATATATACCTTTAACGATATATAATACTTAGTATTAATTATATAAAGTACTTATAATAATAGTATATAAATTAAATTAAGTTTTTATAATATATATATTTTAATAACGAATACGTCTTCGAGCTCTATTCGAGCTATTATAAAGGTAAAAGAATAGTTATAACGTAGTAGAGAATACTATTACTACTAAAGATTATTAATAAAAAGATTATACTATATTATAATAATATTAAGTAAAGCTTAGACTTATAATCTATTAAAATATAAGATAGAATACTTAATTATATTATTCTAAATATACTATATATAGAAAAGTACGATCTATCTAGAATACTAGTATTATATAACACTAATACCTTAGCGCCTTAGCGCTAACTAACCGCCAGATTCTAATAAAATTCGTTTAATTATCTTTTAATAAGATTTATCTGGATTAGATATATATTAAGAGATTATAAAGATAGTATATATAATATCGAGTTATATATCTAGTATCGCGTATATTAATAATCTAACTATAGACTAATAGATAGGATAAGATTTATTAAAAGTTATAAAGTTATTCTTAATAGCGCGAAACTTATTAATAATTATTAGAATAGATACTAAAGTTAAGATTAATATATTATAATCTATTAAAAACTTTTTTATATAGTCTATTTAGCTAAGATATAGAATTTAATTAATATAATCTTAACTTATAATTATTTTAAAATAATAGATATAAGAATCTAAATTAGTTATCTTAAACTTTTTATTAAACTTCTTTTTAATATACTAAATCTTCTTCTTATTAGATCTAGCGAAGAGAATATTATTTATATAAATTATAATAATAATCTTACTATTTATAAATATAAAGTAGTTAGTAATAATAGATTTATAATTTAGCTCTTTAAAAAATATTAAGAAAGTATTATATTAAACTTTAAAAAATTATTTTAAATTATAAAGTATCTTTTTAAGCTTATAAATCTTTTCTTTTTAGCCTTTAATCTTAAAATTAATAGATTATATTATATAAATAATCTTTTTAGTATTATTATAAAAAAAGATAGTTTTAATATTTATCTATTTAAGTTTCTAGTTTAAAATAGTAGCTAGAGTAAAGATAATCTTATAACTTATAAGCTTAATTATTAAAATAAAGATTTTATTAAAGTTAATTTCCTCTTATTATTTAAATTCTTAAATAATCTAATAAGCTTTATATTAAATAATTTTTTTTATAAAGCTATATTTTAGCTTATAGATTTATTTATCTTTTAAGATATATATATTTAAAAGAAGATCTTCTAGAATCTATATCTTATTATTAATTAAAGAGATTATCTTCTTTTATATAACTATCTATTAGTATATCTTATTATATACGTTTAATATAGCTTTCTTATATATATAAGACTTATAAGACTTTAATAAGTTAACTTTTATTAATAATATTAAAGAATTTAAGATAAGGTCTTTATAAGCTTTTAAAATCTTAAAGGATCTTTAGATATTTAAGTCTAAATTTAAAATATTAATATCTATAGAGCGAGTAGTAGATCTAATTAATAAAAATAATATAAAAGATAGATTTCTATATAAGGTATTATTACTAAATATAAATAATAATAGCTTTATATTATTATCTTATTCTAAGTTAGCTATAGTAGCTAATACTATCTTTATAATAAATATATTAATAGTACTTATAGCTAACGCTATCTTTATAATAAATATATTAATAGTACTTAGAAAGTTAATATTCTTCTATTTTAATAAAGTTATATATTAGCGCTTCTTTTCTAAAACTAAATTAAATATAGAGTTCGTATTAATATAATTAATAAATTTATTAAGTTTATAGCGTTTATAAGTTTTTTTAATTTAAGTATTCTTAGCGATCTTCTTATCTAGTTAAAAAGAGATAGATTTAAAAGAAATATTATTAATTTATTTAATATTTAAAATAATACTAATTTTATTATTAGCTATAAGTATTTAATAATTATAATCTTTATAATCTATAAGCTATTTTTTAATAATATAATTTTAATACTTTTTCTATTTAATATTTTTTAAGATTATTTAGTAAAAGTCTATTTAACTAATTCTATATAAATAGAATATTTTAAAAAGAGAACTATAGCTAGCTTTATATAGTATTATATTATAATTAAAAATTAATTAAATATTATAAAGCTTATTAGCTATTTAAATAAACTTTATTTAATATTTTTAAAATAAGTTACTCTCTTTAAGTATAGAGCTAGCTTTATATTAAATTATATTATTAAGATATTTTAATTTTCTATTTATTTAAAGATTTTTAAATATAGTATCTTTTTAAATAATATCTTTAAATAGCTAAAAAACTTTTATCTTATAATTATTAAATTTAATATTATAATTAATATAAAGATAAGTATATTAATAATTATTATATTCTATATTACTAAAGAATATCTTAAATATAATAAGAATATTATTATTAAATTTATTAACTAAAAGATAAATATTTAAGTATAAGATTTTATTATTAAGAAAGATAATTATAAAGATAAATCTATTATAAAAAGTTTTAAATAGACTTTAAAAATTACTATAAATTAAATTATTCTCTTAATATTTAAAAATAATATATTATTTATATAGCTTAACTTTTAAGCTTATTATAAAATAAGATTTATAGATATTATTTAAAAAAGAAATAATAAGATTTATTTTAATATATATTTTAGCTAGTTTCTTAAGATTCTAAATATCTAAGTAACTATAATAAGAGTATTATATATATAGAGTTTCTTTATTAATTTAAGTCTTTAGCTTAAAAATTTAATATTTATTAATAGGATTTAAGAATTTATTTAAATAAAAATCTCTCTATTAATAATTATTAAAGCTAAAGAGATCTCTTCTTAAGTATCGAGCGTATATAGACGACTTATAATATATTTAAAAAAAAAATACTACTTTCTAAAGATTATTTCTTTAGAAATAAAGAATAAAAGAAAATCTTACTTTTTTAATTATTCTTTAAAAATTAAATTATAGCTATAGTTAAATATAAATTAAATATTATAAAGATTTAAAGTATACTTAATATTAATAATATTATAATTAATATTAATATTATTAAATTTAGTAGCTATTTAACTATCTATAAGTTTATTAATTAAATAAGGCGATTTAAAAGCCTTAAAGATCTAAAAGATTAAGAAGTTATATATTAAATATTAAATATAAATATAATTTTAAAGCTAAAGTAAGAATATTATTATTATTATAAAGAGAGTAATAGTTTATATCTAATTAATAAATAAATTAAGGCTTAACTTAAAAGTTCTATTAATAATAAGAGTAGTAATAATAATAATATAAGTTATAAAATAATAAGTAATTAAAAATTAAGAGATTATAATAACTATTTTAGTCTTAAAAGATTACTCTTCTTTAAACTTATTCTTAATATTAGAGTTAAAGTAAGAGTTATTTTTATTTTAATCTCTTTTATTATAATTATTATAATTATAATCGCTATAATTTTTATTATTATTATATTCTTTATTCTTTTTATACTTCTTTTATTTATTATACTTTATAGCGGAGTACTAGTTTTTTTTATATATTATATAGTATTTAATTATATAAGTAAAAGTATAAAAATTACTAAAATTAGTATTTTTTTAAATTTAATATTTAGAATTATTAATATTTCTAATAATAATAAAAGTAATAATAATTTAAATAATATAATTAAGAGCGCTATTAATAATAACTATTAGCGTAATAATATTTAAAGATATAATAGAATCTATAAGATTAATTATAATATTAAGAAAATAAGTTATAATATAATTTAATATAAACTTAGCTTAGTTATTATTATTAAAGATATTATAATTTTAGTTATATTATTNNNNATCTTCTAGTTTTTATTAATAATAAAAAGAATCTTATTAGATTAATTCTTAAATTTATATAAGACTTTAATAAAATAATTAATATAAAATTATAATTTATTTTTATAAGTTAATAAGATAAGAAACTTTAGCTTATAGATTATAAAATTAAAAATATTAAAATTATAAAGTTTATAGAATTTTAAAACTTTTTAAGTATTAATAATATTAAAGTAATTTTTAATTTTATTATAAAGATTTTTCTTATAATAAGTTCTTATTATAATATAGATTTTAAAATAATTCTTAATTTATTTTATTATATTTACTTTAATAATTCTCGAAGCTAACGCTATAACGATAAAGACTTTAGTTAATATAAATATAATAAGTATTATAATATTAATACTTATATAGTATTAAAGATTTATTATTTTAAAAAAGTCTTATATTTCGCGTTTTTATTTCTAATAATTAAAGATATCTTTAAGCTTTTTAATATAAGTAAGCTAACTTAGATTAGTTAAAAGCTTTATATCTTTAAATATAATAAATATTAATTTAAAATTTAGAGCTTAAGATTCTATTAAAAAAAAGCTTTTAGACTTATAGAGTATAAGAATATAATTTAAACTTAAGATTTAAAACTTATAATCTAAATTTTAAAGCTTTTTAAAGTTAGTAAAGTTAGCGATATTAATAATAATAATTATATATAAAAGCTAAAGAAATTTTATTCTCTTAAAATAGAATTTAATAAAAATTTAGAAATAAATTATTTTAAAGTTAATATAAAGTTAATAAGAAAATTTAAAGAGTATTTATTATTATTACTATTATACTCTAAAAGGTATAAGAGGATTTTAAGTATAAATAAAAAAATTTATAAAGCTTTAAAATTAACTTAATATAATTTTTATTTTTATTTATATAATTCTCTTAAATTAAGATTTATATAATATACTTAAATTAATATTTTTATAGGCTATATAAGCTTAATTATAGACTTAATAAGAAACTTAAAAGAAGAAAAGATAAACTTATAAAAATAAAATTTTAATAAAAAAATATTTAGCTTTATAGATAAAAATACTTTTAATAAAACTTTATCTTTTAAGTTATTATATTATTAATTTTTATAGCTAATTAATATTCTTATTAAACTTATAATAAGACTTACTAGTCTTAACTAAGAATAAGATTATACTCTAATTAAGACTATTAGTCTTAATAGATTATAAGATTATTTATCTTATTTTACTTACTTATAAAGATTAGCTTTAATATTAATCTTTATAAAATATTTAAGTATAAAGAATTTCTCTCTATTTTTTATTATAATAAAGATAGTTTATTCTATATATAATATACTAAATATATAAGATAGAAGAGTTTTCTCTTATAATTAATTAAAAGCTTAAAAAGTCTTAAGCTTATTTTTAGTTTCTATTATAAAATTTATTATAATTAATATATTAAAAAATAACTACTTATTATTAGATTTTTTAGTATAATAAGATAGAAATAAGAATATATTATTTCTTACTTTTAGTATATTTTATATAGGGAAGCTAATATATTCTAGAGATCTTTTAGTTATATAATTATAAGCGTATTATAATATAGGGACTTTACGCTCGTAACGATACTATTAGAATACTTATAAGATAATTAAATTTTTAGATACTTTACTTTATCTCTAATAAGAGTAAGCTATAGAAATATAAATCTTAGCGGATTATATATTTACTAGTACTTCTCTAACTTAAAAGTATGTAAATTACGATTATCTAGCCTAAAATAATTATTTTTAATTATTTAAAAAATATAAATTTTTTATATTTTAAAAGATTAATATTCGTAATAGAGAGTAAATACGTATTAAATTATAATACTTATAATAAGTATAAATTAAGATTAATATATAATATATATATCTTTAGCGATATATAATACTTAGTATTAATTATATAAGTACTTATAATAGTAATATAAATTAAGTCTTTATAATATATATATTTTAATAGCGAATATATCTTTAAGCTTTATTTAAGCTATTATAAAAATAAAAGAGTAGTAGTAATATAATAAAGAGTACTATTACTACTAAAAATTATTAATAAAAAGATTATATTATATTATAATAGTATTAAGTAGAGCTTAGATTTATAATCTATTAAAATATAAGATAGAATATTTAGTTATATTATTTTAAATATACTACGTATAAAAAAGTACGATCTATCTAAAATACTAATATTATATAATACTAGTACCTTAGCGCCTTGGCGCTAACTAACCGTCAGATTCTAATACTATTAGACTTAACTCTAAGTACGGTTCTAATATCTTATTAGCTTTTTAGTTCTTTACTCTCTATTTTAAAAACTCTTAACTTTATAATTAAGTTCTTAATAAATCTTATTAATAAATTTTTAAGTATATAGTTAAGATATATAAGACTTTAAAAGATATATTATAAGATATAGATTCTTATATTAAATATAGTTATTTATATAATAAGATTTCTACTATTAGATCTAAAATAAATTAATAAAAAAGCTCGCTTACTTATTCTCTTTTATAAAATTATAAAACTAGAATTAAGAGTATAGTAGTAAAAGCTACTATACTATTTATTTATAAGAAAAATTATTAATATTAACTACTTTATTATTTAGAAGATAGAAGTAATCTTATCTAAGTATTAAATTAAGAAAAGTAGAGAAATCTTAATTATAAGTTTTATTATTAAGAATATAAAAGAAACTATTTAAGTTAATATTTTAAAGAAAAATAAAACTATATTATTAATATCTTTTTTAAAAAAAATCTTTTAATATTAAAGATATTTAAATATTTAAATTATTAAATAAGAATAAAAAAAATCTTTTACTTTCTTATTCTTTCTATTAAGTTTTTTTTTTCTTAAGGCTTATAAGAAGACGTTATAATAGAAACTCTATAATACTATTAAAGCTATTAATAAGATTCTTTTTTCGCTTAAAAAAGCTACTTTTATTAAGAAGATAATAAGAAATAATAATAAATTTTTTAAAAAAATTCGAATTAAAAATTTACTAATTCTAGAAATAATAGAGCTTATACTTAGTCTTTTTAATCTAATTAAAATAAATTTTTAAACTTTTAATTAAATTATAATAATTATCTTTATCTTCTTTTTTTAAGTTAATTTAAATATATAGAGTACTATACTTTAAGTTATATAAGCTATACTTAGTAATTTACTATTTTATTCTAAATTTAGTAAATCTTTTAGATCTCTTAGATCTTCTAGACTTCTTATACTAATTCCTTAAAAATTATTTAAAGAAGGATTTTAAATTATTAATCTAAATTTTTTTTATCTAGATCTAAAGAAATCTTATAATATACTAGAAGATATTATCTTTAATAATTATAAAATAATTTATTAAAAAGTTTATTAAAAAGTTTACTCTTTCTATTATTAAGTAGAAGATTATATAATAATTTTTTTTAAAAAAAAACTTAAATTAATATCTCTATATATTTTTAGAAAGTAGCTCTCTATTAATAATTAAATCTACTTTTTTAAAATAAAAAGAATACTTTTATATAACTTTAAATAGATCTAGAAAGAACTATTACTTAATTATAAAATAATTTAAAATCTTTATATCTTTTATACTTAATTAACTTATTAAAAAACTATATACTATACTAGATATTAAAAGTCGATATAACTTTATAAGCTATATATAAAGTATTTCGAAATATACTATATAGATTAATATCTTAAATAATTATACTTAAGCTATATAGATCTAGAGTTATTTAGATATAAATTTATAAATAACTATTTCGTCTTCTATACTATTAATAACTTTATAATAATTTATAGAAGATCTTAATAATTATAAAGAGCTATAGTATCGAATATATAATTATAAGAAGACTTAGTAGAAAGATTCGTAAAAGAAAGTTTATAAAAAGAATTATAAATATAAGTAAGACTAAGATAAAGAAAATTAAAGATATAGAAGAGTTTTTAAAGAAAAATTATTATAAAAAAATAAAAATATATAATTTATCTATATATTAATTTAAAAATTAAGATTAGTAAAGACTTTTTTCTACTAATTAATCTTTTATAATAATTAGCTCTTTATTTCTTAATTCTTATAAATTTCTATAAGTTCTTAAGAAGCTCGAAGCTAGCGATAGCGAGAGGCTTTTAAGAGCGTTAATAGCGACGTCTAGCTACTAGCGTATTTAAGACTATATATAATACCTTAATATTAGTATCTTTAGAGATTAAGTAGTTAAGATATATTCTTTTTAAAGCTATAATATTTCTTTAATAAGTATATATAAAGTCTAAAGTATTAGAATAAATAGTCTTAACAAAATAAGAGATTATAATAATAGATAAAGACTTTAATTATATTATAGATTTTAATATAACTATTATTATCTTCTCTATTATAGTCGTTATTCTCGCTATTATCTATTATTCTAAGACTTTAGATAAACGCGTTTAGATATAACTTTATCGTATCTAAATTACGCTAGAAATTATTATAATAGAGATATATATTTATTATAAAAAGTATATATTTTATTAGAGATTTAGTTCGAATATAGTATAATTAAAGAATCTTAAAAATAAAAGACTTTAATAGAAAAAAAAATTCTATAAAAAAAACTCTTCTATCTATTCGCGAAGTCTAATTTCTAGAATATCTAGATAGCGAGATAGATATCTAGCTAGTATATAATTAGTACTAAACTATAGCGTAACTAGTATATAATTAATATATATTCTAGTAAGTATAAAACTTTTATAAAAGTAGCTATAATAGGGCTTATTAAATTAAATATTAAGAGAATTTCTTAACGTAGATATAACGTTTCTTCGCGAAATATCTTAATTATATATATTAAAATAGAGGAATTAATAATCTACTATTATTATATTACTAGCTAATAGAATTTATTAAATTTAGAGATCTAATTCTAGTTTTAACGTTATTCTTTTAAAGTTAGAGTCTTAACTAATAGTAGATTTCTTAAGTAAGCTAAGTAACTAGCTAGATTATATATATTTTATAAAAACGCGCTAACGCTAAAGTAGCCGGATTTAAGAGCTTCTTATAAATAGAATATAGTAGCGATCGTCTTTTTATTAATTATATAGATTATTAATCTAATTAGGTTATTATTTATAGGCTAATTAGTCTAAACGTAGTAAAAGTATTATAATTAGGTAATTTTTTCTTTATAACTTAATAGCTAAATTGCGGAGATTCTTATTAAATATAACTAATAGAACGGCGTCTAAATTAGTAGATAAATAGTACTAATAGCTATAGTTAAGATATTACTACTATTATAATATAGTATAGATCTAATAGTAGTAAGGGTAGAATAGATAATAAATTATTCTATAGATAGAGCTAATATATACTATACTAAGTCGATCTAATAGTCGGCTCGGCCTCCTATTAAAATACGCTCTAAGGGTACTCTGTGATAGAATCTATTAGCGATTTATTAAAAACTCTAAAATTTAGTATAAATCTTAATCTTTAAAACTACTAATTAAAATTATAATTAAAATTAACTATAAATTTTTTTTAAATAAGTAAATTTTAAATACTTTTAATTAAAGTATTTCTCTTTAACTTTTTATAAATAAAATAAATAAGTTTAGCGTATTCTATTAAATTTTTAATATAGATTTTAAACTAAAAGTAATTTTAACTACTAGTAATATATACTATAACTTATTTTTTATTAACTTAAGATTATATATTCTATCTATCTATTCTCTATTATATTTATCTATTATTATTTAAATTTTAATATTTTTATCTCTTTTAGTCTATTAGAATCTAACGGTTAGTTAGTACTAAGAAGCTAAGGTACTAGTATTATATAACGTTAGTATTCTAGATAGATCGTACTTTTTTATATATAGTATATTTAAAAGAATATAATTAAATATTCTATTTTATACTTTAATAGATTATAAGCTTAGACTCTACTTAATATTATTATAGTATAATATAATCTTTCTATTAATAATTTTTAATAGTAGTAGTATTCTTTACTATATTATTATTATTCTTTATCTTTATAATAGCTTAAATAAAGCTTAAAGATATATTTATTATTAAAATATATACTTTATAAAGACTTAATTTATATTATTATTATAAGTACTTTATATAATTAATACTAAGTATTATATATTATTAAAAATATATATATTATATATTAATCTTAACTTATACTTACTACGAGTATTACGATTTAATATATATTTATTCTTTATTACGAGTACTAATCTCTTAAAATATAGAAATTTTATATTTTTTAAATAATTAGAAATAATTATCTTAGATTAGATAGTTATAATTCGTATACTTTTAAATTAAAAGAGTATTAGTAAGTATATAATTTATTAAGACTTATAATTTAATTTATATTTCTATAGCTCGTTTGATGAGCTCGTAGCACAATTGTAAGTGGTAAAAGACTTAATTAGAAGCTATATTCAGGAAGGCCTACTTATAGAGAAGTCCCTAGAGAAGCTAGTACTAGAGTAGCCTAATATCTCCGGCCTTTTCTATAAAAGGCTTTCTTAGGCCGTCGCTCTAATAACCTATAGTTATAACAGTTACCAGATAAAATAAGTAAGTTATTATCTTAATAATCTATCCCTTAATAATCTATTATATTAGCTAGGTATATCGATATATATAAAGTATATTAATCCCGCCTCTATTATATTATCGAGTTATCGAGTTTAGTATCTTTTAAGTCTAGTATCTTAGGTCTTTAGAAGTTTTTTTTACTAGTTGGAAATATATTAACTAGGGTTAAATCACTATTAGATTATTAAAAATTAAGGTACTAAATAGAGAAGACTCTATATATTACGGGACTAGTAATAGAAGCCTTAGACTATAATATAAAGCTTAAGATAAAGAATATAGTAGGGCTATAGAAGACTTTAATAAAAAGAATTAAATAATAGAAGTAAAAGTAGAAGTAGATACTATAATAGCTAAAGAAACTATAGAAGTCTTTTATAATAAGGATTAAAAAGTAGCTTTACTAGGTAATAAATAAATAGTTAGAGTAGTTAATACTTTAATAACTTTAGTAATAAAAGTAGATATACGAACTACTATAGCTTAATTAAGATTTATTAGAATTATTTTAACTATAGCCTTCTTCTAGCTTACTTTAAAGATATTAATAAGATACTTCATATTAGCTAGCTACTTAATAGTTCTCTATTTATTATATTTAGATTTACAATTTAGTTATCTTATAAGATATTTAGTAATCTTATTTTTTAAGCGACTAATATAATAAGTACGTTTATATATTAATCTATCTATCTTATTCTTACTATTAACGATACTAGGCGATAGCGGCGGAGAACGATATCTATATAAATTTAAAATAAAGTCTATAGTAGACTCTAGTTATACTATTAAAATAATATTATAGATTTTTATATTAAAGAATATTTATAGATAATAGATAAGTCGTTCGATACGCTTTAATATCTTAAATAATCTAGCGAACTATTATTCTAACTTAATAGATACTCTCGATAATTTATATTCTTTATATAAGTAAAGCTTAATAAGCTGGCCTTCTTTAAAGAATATAGATTAATAATATAAGTTATAATACTTCTTTATTCTTATTAATATAAAGTCTAGAGTATTTTTAATATTTATATAAGCTAGTTAATAATTAATAATAAAGATTATTACTTCTAACTTCGATAGTATAGCGAGGTAGTAAGAGTTACTAATTAACGAGTTAATAAGATAATAAGGATAATAAAAGGCTTTTATCGCTTAAATAATAAAACGATCTAAAGCTTCTAATATAGTAGTACTTAGAGTATTTAGTATATTTAAGAATTCTTTAACTTTAAAGCTATAAAGGATTTTTAACGGCGCTAATCTAATAGTACTATACTTAATAAAGTTATTAAGTATAGCCGTCAGCTATAGTAGTGTATAAAGTTAATAATTATTTAATAATTTAAAATAGTAGCATAATATAATTTTAGCTATCTAATTAAATTATTCTAATATATAATTAGTTTAGAGATACTAAGCTATTAAGTATAGTAAGTCGATCTTAAGAAGTTTAAAGATTTTTTTTTAAAGTTAGCCTATAAATCTATAATCTCTATTAGAGATAATAGCCTAAAAAATACTTTAGTCTAATAGTAAGAATTACTTAAGTAGAGTCTAGATTTATAGTTTACCTTCTTAAGTAATTTCATTAATAATAAGGCTTATAGTCTTACTAAATTTATCTATTATACTTATAATGTAGTCTTCTTTTAAGAAAGCCTTTAACAGAGTAAAAATAAAGTTAATAGTAAAAATATAAAAAGATCTAGTAAATATAGAAATAAACTAAAGCGATCTATATAATTAATATTTAAATATCTAATTTATCTAATAATAAGAGTAGTAATATAAGTATTTATAGAGTTTAGTAACTATATTATAAATAAATAAGTCTATAATAAGCTTCTTATAAGTTTTAGTATACTCTAAATAATCTATTTTATTATATATAAGCTTAAAGACCTTATATTCTAATATAAAAGAAATATATAAATAAAGAGTACTATACTCTTCTTTATAGTAGAGTAAGCTATTAATTAATTTATAGAATAACTTAGCTATATTCTTATTAAAAGCCTTATTTTATATAATAATATTAATAATCCTTTACTATCTTAGCTTCTAATAGCTCTACTTAATATATTTTCTAAAGCTATTACTAATCTATATTATACTTACGAGATAGATATTTATAGTTAAGATATTAAATTCAAATTTATCTAAAATAGAATTACTATAGTCACGGCTAGCTAAATATAATAAAGTATTAAATATAATATTTATCTTACTAGACTTATAACGAATATTAATATAAAAGTATTAAAGATACTTAGATATTTTAATAAGCCGTAAATTAAGCTTCTCTATTAATATAATTTTAAGATTAATCTAATAAATTAGCTAAACCGCTACTAAATAATCTATATAAATAATAATAAAACTCTTTAATACTTTAATAAGATATTTAATCTTTTTTACTATTTAGATAATACTAGCTATTTCTAGCTTTATAGACTAATAGCGAGTTTTAATAGACTTTAATTAATAACTTAAAAATAAAATAAACTATAGAGACTTTTACTTAAAATAATTAATAATTATTATAATAAAATTATTTTTAATATAATAAATATAAGTAGCTAAGCTCTACTTCTTATTAATATCTAAATTCGTATATAGCTATCTTTTTAGATTAGAATAATATAGTATACTAGGCTTAATAAAGGCTTACTATATTTAATAATATAAGTTAATTTCTTTTAATATAGATATCTTTAATTATAGGCGTATTATAGTAATCTTATAATATATATTATTATTAAATCTTACTTTTTAATATAGAAAAGTCTTATACTTTTAAAATAATAAAGTTATAGCTATAAAATAGAGTATATATTACTTAAGATAGCTAATAAGTTCTAAATACTTATTAAGAATAATAAAGATCTTTAGAAATTTTAGATTCTTAATAATCTAAAGTTTTTCTTTAATTATAGTAAGATCTAATATATCTACTCGCTATTCTAGTAAGTATACTAAAGAGTACTTAAGAAAGATCTTATTAGATATTAAATAGATATTTATATTAATAAGAGCTTTAAATACTTAATATAGATACTTAATATACTCTTCTAAAAATAAGAAGAAAATAATAATATTATCGATATACACTCTATAAAAGTAACGAAAAGGTTATAAAATTTAATTAATTATATACTAAATATAAGCTAGCGAATTACGAAAATTTATAATAAATATATTAAATATTTCTTAATTATAATAAGATAATATAATAAGTCGATAATAATATTTCTTTCTTACTTACTATTAATAGAAAAACGCCGCGGTATTAATAATTAAAATATATATAATATCCCTTATTAAAGTAAGTATCTCTACTTAAAATAATACTAAATAAGTATTAGATATTATAATTTTATTAAGTACTTTAATATTTATAATAACGCGTCTCTTAAGACCTACTAAAGTATTCTTCTAGATTATAAAATAAAAAAAGAAGAATAAAGTAGCTATAGTAATCTATTCTATTTAATCTTAAATATATAGCTTATTAAAGGCTTTATTAATAACTTTATAATCTTTTACTTCTATAGAGTATACTTTAGCTTAGCTAGATTTATAGAGTTTCTATTAATTCTTTATTAATAAAATATCTATCTATTTCGCTTTAAATATATTAATAATATTTTTAGTATCTTTCTATAAATTAAAAAAAACTTTAATAGCTAATACTAAAATAGATACTAATCTAGTCCTAGAATTATATATAGTTATATTAGTAAAATAAACGACTTTTAACTTAATTATTATAATAGTAATAGTATTAAAGGCTATAATAATTATTATAATTATAATAAGTATCTTCTTAATTTAAGAAGTCTTAAATTTAAAGGCTTTAATAAATTATTATACTAAATTCTATAAGTTTATTTCTACTAAGTAATATCTATTAATCTTATACTTAATAATCTTATTTAGCTTTATACGCTTTAATAAGATTATAAACTAATTAAAGTTATTATATACTAAAACCTCTAATATAGACTAATTAACGATATATATATAAATAAATAGTAAGTTATATTTAGATAATTTAAAAATAAAGTTATAATTAGCTAGTAGTTTCTATAAAGACTATTAGCGAGCTTATATAAATACTCTTATATTAATATAAAAAGTAATTATCTTTTAAGTCTTATTAAAGATAATAATATCTATCGAGGTACTCTTAGTAATAGTAGTAATAAATATATTAAGCTATTAATAGAATCCGATTATTATTATATTATATTAAAAGTTAAGTATTATTTCCTCTAATTTTATAATATTAATTCTAATAAGAGCCTTAGTACTTAGATTATCTACTATATAGACTTTATAAATAATTAGAGTAATATTTTTAAATTCTAATAAATAGATTAATATTTAAATATACTCGCTAGTATTATACTAGTTAGTATTTAAGCCTTATACTCTTATTAATATAGATATTTTTTTAATATTAACGATTAATTCTACTTATATAAGTTTTATAAGAAACTATTTATTAATAAAGCTTATAGTATACTCTATATCTATATAGATTTCGAACTTATTACCTTATTACTAAAAATAGATCTTTATTATAATAAAGTAATAGCTTCGGAATTTATAGTCCTCTAAAGCGATAATTTTAGAAGTAGTAAATTATATAAGTAGCTATTCTTTAAGTTCTACTATAAAGCCGTTAACTTAATAATCTAATAAGATATTAAGGGCTATCGAAGTCTTTAATAAGTAGCCTTTAAGATATTTATATAACTTATTCTCTAACGAAAATATAGCTTTATAGAGTCGGTAAGCGAAGATAGCTATATTAATAGAGATAGTTATATTAAAGTAAGCTTCTATTAATTCGTTCTTATAGTAACCTTCTTTAGATTAATTTATTAGAGCTTACTTTTAAAATTCTTTTAATTAGTTTTAATAGAATATATTCTTAAATTACTAGTATTAATCTTAATTATTAGTTAGTAACGATAACTATTCGTTATTAACTATATAGTACGCCTTTATACTATAGAATCTAGTAAATTAAAATAAATTTCTATTATAGCCTTTAATATTTAGATCTTATAGTTAAGAATTTAATTAATAGATTTTAAAAGATTAATTTATATTTTCGCTTATAATCTATAGCTATTAACATTTACTAGATAATTAATACTATTTTATCTATATAGACTAAGTATTATTTATATTACTCTTATAATTATTACTAGTATAGAGTTTATTTTTATAAGAGTTTAAGTTATTATAAGATATTAAAGATCTACTATAGCTATTAAACTTATTTTAAAATAAATTTTAAGAGTAGGAATTTAAATAATAAAGATTATTATATTAATCTTACTTATATTACTTAGAATTTATTAAAGGCTTAGTTTTATACTTATTATAGATATCGTACTAGATATCTTTC
Source organism: Parmelia sp. 050094 (assembly GCA_018257885.1). NCBI lineage: Eukaryota > Fungi > Ascomycota > Lecanoromycetes > Lecanorales > Parmeliaceae > Parmelia > Parmelia sp. 050094. Next base: position 136,561 of record JAEUBB010000048.1, read on the forward strand.
TAAAGATATAAATTACTAATAAAGTTTACTATAATAGAAGAGTCTAATAATTTAATTAAGTTATATTATAATTTATTATCTATATATTAATAGACTAATAGAACTTATTCTACTTTAATAATAACTAAGCCTATATTCTTACTATAGATAAGAATACTAGTAATATAATCTATTAAATTCTTTCTAATATATATATTTCTAACGATATAGCGAATAGCTTCTATAATAGATAATAATCTATTAAATAAGTTATAAAACTATACTTTTAATATATTATACTATTTCTTAACGTTATTCAAATTATTCTACAAGCTAACTCTAATAATATAAGATAGCTCGTTAGTATATTAATACTTTATAAATTTTAATAGATAAGTATCTAGATTCTATCTAAGTATCGCTATATCTATAGAGTTTATCTTTACTTATAAATAATTAATAAAGCTAAATATATTATAATAGATATTATAATTCTCTTTTATCTTAATAATAAATATATTTAAGTTAGAGTTAAAATAATTAATATCTCGAGCTCTAAAGTTAGATAAGTATAAGATAATAAATATAGTAGATTACTATTACTACTAATTTATTTTTATTATATATATAGTATTAGCTATAATAGTAGCTATCTAGTCTACTTAGATTTATAAAAAAGTAGAATTATTTATTATAGCTATAGTATTTTAAATAACTTCTTTAGCTAATATAGTTATTAATATAATATAGCGTCTATAAGAGGCTTTTATAAATAATAGAGTAATAGAGCTAAACTAGCTAATACTAGTAATATTAAGTATCTTAAATTAATCTAAAGATAGTATAAATTAATAGTCTAATACGCTAATAAAAAATAATTATAATCTAGAGCTATCTTCTATTAAAAAAGAATTATATTATTAATAGTAGAAGATTAGCTATAATAGCCTTTAATAATTATAAATATAATTAATAAAGACTTTAATAGATTAATAAAAGATAAGTATATTAATTATTTAGCTAGCTAAAAAAGTAAGAGGTTCTATAAATAATTATTTAAACTATCAAGATATAATAATAAACGTTAGTAACTTAAATTAAGAATAATAGTAATAAATATATTTAATAGCTAAATTAACTTTATAAGAAATCTTATAAAGATAAGATTTATTAATAACTTTAATAAATTTATAAATCTAAAAGACTATTCTAATAAGATTCTAGCTAAGATTTTAAAAAGTATTTAGCGGGTTAAATAAACTAGCTAAAGAAGCTAAAATAACGATATAAATAGACTAACAACTTAATAAGTTAATATAGAGCCTTATAAAAGACTTCTTCTACTAGATATAAAGCTTATAGTAAAGGGATTAAGTAAAGTAGAATATAATATAATAAAAGTAAAGAGCTTATAATATAGATTTAATAACTTAATAAATTGATAACTTATTATTAAGTAAAGATAATAATAAGGAACCCTAGTACTAGATATTTATAAAATAATAAATAGCTAGCTAATTAATAGATATTATTACTAATTAATAAGCTCGTAGTATAATTATAAGTAGTAAAAGACTTAATTAGAAGCTATATTTAGAAAGATCTACTTATAGAGAAGTCCCTAGAGAAGCTAGTACTAAAGTAGCCTAATACCTCCGATCTTCCCTATAGAAGGCTTTCTTAGGCCGTCGCCCTAACAACCTGTAGTTATAATATCGTTTCTACTAAAGATAAAATAAAATATTTAAAGACTTAGTTATCTTATAAGCGTCTTAATAGTATTATTATAAGCGTAAAGTCTCTATATTATAATACGCTTATAATTATATAGCTAAAAGGTTTCTAGAATATATTAAACCCTTATATAAAATATATTAAGAGTAAGAGATAATATATTCTTATTTCTATCTTATTATACTAAAAATCTAGTAGTAAGTAGTTAATTTTTAATATATTAATTATAAGAAAAAACTTCTCTATCTTATATATTTAATATATTATATATAGAATAAACTATTTTTATTATAATAAAGAATAAAAAGAAATTTTCTATATTTAAGTACTCTATAAAGATTAATATTAAAATTAGTTTTTATAAATAAGTAAAACGAAATAAATAGTTTTATAGCTTATTAAGACTAATAATTTTAATTAGAGTATAATTCTATTCTCGATTAAGACTAATAAGCTTAATAAGAGTACTAATTAATTATAAAAATTAATAATATAATAACTTAGAAGATAAAGTTTTATTAAAAGTATTTTTATTTATAAAGTTATATATTCTTTTATTAAAATTTTATTTTTATAAATTTATCTTTTCTTTTTTTAAGTCTCTTATTAAGTCTATAACTAAGTTTATATAGTTTATAAAAATATTAATTCGAGTATATTATATAGATTTTAACTTAAAAGAGTTATATAAATAAAGATTAAAATTATATTAAGTTAATTTTAAAACTTTATAAATTTTTTTATTTATATTTAAAATTCTTTTATATCTTTTAAAGTATAATAGTAGTAGTAATAAATACTCTCTAAATTTTTTTATTAATTTTATATTAACTTTAAAATAATTTATTTTTAAATCTTTATTAAATTCTATTTTATAAAAATAGAATCTCTTTAGCTTTTATATATAATTATTATTATTAGTACTATCGACTCTATTAACTTTAAGAAGCTTTAAAATTTAGATTATAAGCTTTAAATTTTAAGTTTAAACTATATTTATAAGTCTAAAATCTTCTTAATAAAATCTTAAGTTCTAAATTTTAGGCTAATACTTATTATATTTAAAGATATAAAGCTTTTAATTAATCTGAGTTAGCTTATTTATATTAAGAAGCTTAAAAATATCTTTAACTATTAAAAATAGAAGCGTAAAATATAAGATTTTTTTAAAATAATAAATCTTTAATATTATATAAATATTAATATTATAATATTTATTATATCTATATTAATTAAAGTCTTTATTACTTTAATATTAGCTTTAAGAATTATTAAAGTAGATTTAATAAAATAGATTAAAAATTACTTTAAAATTTATATTATAATAAAAATTTATTATAAGAAAAATTCTTATAATAAAATTAAAGATTACTTTAATATTATTAATATTTAAAAGGTTTTAAAGTTTTATAAATCTTATAACTTTAATATTCTTAACTTTATAATTTATAAGCTAAAGTCTCTTATCTTATCGGCTTATAAAAATAAATTATAGTTTTATACTAATTATTTTATTAGAATCTTATATAAGTTTAAAAATTAATTTAATAAATTTCTTTTTATTATTAATAAGAATTAAAAGATTTATTACTTTTATAAAAAATTAAATATCTAATATAACGCGTATTATAAATAATATAATTAGAACTATAATACTTTTAATAATAATAGTTAAGCTAAGTTTATATTAAACTATATTATAACTTATTTTCTTAATATTATAATTAATTTTATAAATTCTATTATATTTTTAACTATTATTATACTAATAGCTATTATTAATAGCGCTTTTAATTATATTATTTAAATTATTATTACTTTTATTATTACTAAAGATATTAATAATTTTAATTATTAAATTTAAAAAGATATTAATTTTAATAACT
>JAEUBB010000480.1:0-28449 GCA_018257885.1 Parmelia sp. 050094
TTTAGACTTTTTTAAATAACTTTATATCATAGTACTTATATAAGCAAGATAATAGTATTCTAAGTCTGTAGGGCTAGCCCTATGCATTTCCTAGGGAGATGCATATCTGGGTGCAGACGTGTAGCGAGGAGACGGTTCAACAATCAATTGCTTTACCGTGATTCAAATAGAAACTTGACAAGTGAGCTAGTACCGTCAGCAAGACTCTGCCCCGTAACTGTCAAAGTCAGTAGACAAATGATTCGTAAAGTATTCAACACCAAGTGCAAGCGCGGTTGGAGATTGTACGAGTCTCATTTGACTGGATGGCTACCGCACTCTACCTCGATCGCTTGCCGGTCTCGCCCTTAATTTCCAGCATTACGCAGCCGAAGGACATGCCTCTCGATAGCCAGTGATATATCCCAGCATGCCATGTATGGTTAATGACATCACCGCCTCTCTACTCATATGATCGACCAGATGTCTTAGATAGGGGGGCCTGAATCCTCCCCCAATTGGGCTCTCTAAATCGTATCAAGCTCATAGGCTGTGGTCCGACCTCTGCCTGCAACAAATCGACCCATGCTTCAAGACAGTCCAGAGATTCGACAAGGTACCCTCGGCTCGACCCACGGGCCGAACGCCTCTTGCAATCGCAATACAAGCTTCAATTACAGCAAAACAAAGCATGATCTAACGCTTGCTGAATTCTCTGTTTGAAGAGGGCATTCAGGGCGTACGCAATGTCCCAGTCATAGTACTTGAGAATCCTGCAATGGAATGTGAAGTCAGTCTGCGAGGACCTGTCAGATACAAAGGCATGAGCGAGGTAACCTACAGATAAATGCTATGGTTCTATTAGCCTGTCTCGTCCAAGTTCCAGCTGATACAGCTCAAGAAGACAGTCTTTTCAAGTCTCGCTGAATATCTGCTTCTCAGGTTCTACGTACAAAACATCCCCTTTCAGAACAAGATCGACAGTCCTCACGACCGATTCCATGGAATCGTCGGATATTAGAACAATCGGCTCATTGGTAGTGTTGAGGCCGGTGGCGATGGGATTTCTTTGGGTTCCGTTCTTTCCGATGCCCATATATGCCTGAGAGCCTCCACACTCATCCCCGTTGTCGTGCGAAGATCTTCCGTCGCGGCCTTACACGGCCAATGGATGAGAACAGCGAAAGGCTTCGAAACCATTCTCTTAAATGATATCTGCGTGGACGCGAACATCTTCGGTAGGCTTGCCGGAGTCGCTAAAATCGGTACCAAGAACCACGCTATCCGGCGCGAGACTTTTCAGAGGTCGAGTGGTGAGGTCAAAGTTGGGCTTGCTCAAGGAATTCAACCAAGCGTTTTCAAAGGACCGACCGCTTGCAGTTGTAGATATCTCGGTAAGGTTACCGCGAGGTGGCTGCCAGCAGAGTCGCCGGAGACTACGATTCTTGATGGCGAGATTCCCAAGTCTAGGAGATATGCGTAGGAGGTCAGGACATCTCGAAAGGCTGCTGGGAACCTGCCGTTAGGGAGGTTGGCGAGTCGATATTGTGGGAAAAAAACCATGGCTGATGTGGACTTGATACGAATGCTCGATGCGAATACATTTTCTACTGTCTGATGCCCCCAAAACATAGCCCCGCTATGGAATGAGCATATAATTTCTTTCCTCTGTTATTGAATGGATTGTATTGTCTCGTAAGCCATGTTCCTCAATCACTTCTGCCAGATTTAGCATTTCCTCGAATAGCACGATAGACTTGTTCCGCTGCTGGTCTGAACCTGACAAAATCCTTCTTTCTATGGATGTGTGCATCATTTTCTGCGCTGACATTAAGGCGACAATGTGAAAGCCAATGTTGACGGTTGACGAGGATCGGTGAAGGAGCTGGAAATGGGAAATCTAAATATTATCATTTAGGACTTAGCTAATACACAATCTATGACCCAACGCTAATGAAGTGGGAGAGGCGCTCCGAATACATATGTATCGCGTGTTCCACACATTTACGGTATAAGCGTGGGAGATTGGATGGCACAGACTGCATGCTGAAGTCAGGCAGACCGTACTTGCCATGAAGTTGAAGATGATTAATCAGTCGATCTGCAGCCGTCGACGTGGACACGGCGAGAACAGCGATTACGAGGGGGAGGGTCATAGTAAACATTCGACAAAAGATTGAGCACTGACGGTGCAACAGCGCGAGTATGTAAGCTAGGAGCTTGGAAGAACAGGAAATAAAAATCCTCTACAGAATCAGGGACGACCAAAGGATCCGAGCTCTCTCCGGGTATCTGAATTTGACCTCTCGACTGCCTGAAGAAAATTTGGCTTTGGCAACGACCGACGGCGTAATAGGTGCCAGAAGCAAAGGGACAATAAACCGCTAAGATCACGGCAGCGTTCATCACCCCAGACACGGACGAAAGCGAATCATAATATGAATGCCTGGGAGGGTAGGATTGGACGAGGTCATCTAGATTCCAGACCATCGTCGGACATCTTCGCCAGTGACTTGAAACGTGCATACAGATGTAACAGGGAATTCGGGAAATGAGACAGCGAGTATGAACAGACTGAGAATGTTCGAACACTTTTCACGTAGTAATAAATGCTCTCCTACGTTAAAGAGGCTCAACAGCCAGCCTCAGGGAGATGATCTCATCAGTCAATGTATTCAGCTTCACGTTATCAGCACAGCGGTGATCTAAAGTCCCGGACGATACCGGCCTTCTGAGCGCATCCTCAAAATGGATCATGAAGCACGTCTCAAAGTTGTGATCCAATGGCAGAGTAGCTGAATGAAAGACTGTTGAAGAGCCTCAGACAAAAACCAATGGTCTCGAAGGTCAAGAAGTCAAGAGGACGATGTTCTGAGCTCTTGTAGAGGATGTTTCTCGGTCGTTGACCAGTGTAAGGTATTTTCGATGTAACACTTTTACAACGTGGCCATCAGCAAGCATCTTTCTAGATCTCATGTTACTGATCTTCAGTATAATCCTGTTGAATTCTGATTACCCTTCAGCAATATGAAGCGACTTTCACCGCAACCGTTTTTACGTCCATCAAAATGCATGAGAGGAACCTCGGTTTGAGATAACGACTGCAGTTGCCGTAGGAATATTGATTACCCGTGGTGATGAAATTGGAATTCCTTGATCGAGTAATTCAATGTGAGGGGGCATCTGTCGATCTGATAACAATCCAGAGAACAAAGCGGTCCGAGAAGTTTACACAGAGCCACGCCTTAACGCAAGTTCCTGCCGCGGCATCCCTGGTGATCCGATCAACTCCCGCGAGTAAGCCGGAATCTCAGTCCCTTGGATTTCATGTACATCGTCCTTCTCATGCTCCTGCGATTCACTTCTGTTCTCAACGTCGGTCAAATTTCTTTGATCCGTCTCTCCGACCCTGTCGTCGGCCTCGTCGACGGCAGGGTACAGTCCGGCAGCAGCAATGATACCGTGATGCCTGAGGCGCGAATCCTGCTTATAACTTCGGTGGCGTAGTGTCAATAAGCCTACGATAGCTACAAGAGCTATGCCCAAAGGCACACCCACGCCGACCCCAATCTTAGTGGATGAATGGTGGCCTGGAGACGCAGTTGGCGATGTAGGTTTTGCTATGGAATCCGTTGAAGATGAAGCTTTGGCCGTGGAGGTTGTTAAAGATGAAGTTGTACTGGAGGCTGTCGAGGAGTGGGAAGAAGCACTGGACGTCGTTGCTGATGTCAGAGGAACAGTAGATGTTGTTGCAAAGGTTTGAGGAGTACTGGCTGTCGTTTCGACATTGGGACTCGTCACCTGGGATGGGGAATCGGGACTTGTCGCCACGCTTGGTTCAAAAACCGATTGGACGCTGGCAATAGCTCCAGAGAGAGCAGGAGCGAAAAAACCTACGGCACCATTGGTGTCTTGATCGATGGCGGTTTGAGCTAAACAGGCACTGATGGAAAAAAGTGCAGCAAAAGTCCAACAAGCGATATTGTTCATTATTTGCTCAACATAAGCGGAATTGGAATTGTGTCGCAGAGTCAAAGGGCGAGGATGTTGTCGAGGGAGGCTTGGGGAATATGAAGCGGAACACACTTCATGTTCCTCTTTACCCAAATGCTTGACCTTCCTGCAGGGACCATTCTAGACCTAAAACTAAACCCTAGTAGGGCGTGATGATGTAGACGAAGCCTTTGACTGTTGAAAGGTCAAAGATCAAAGGTCAAAGGTGCTGCGAAAGTCATTCTAACTTCATCAGTCTTTCTTCAATCCCTTGGTCATCTCATGCCGTTCACACAGTCGATGCACGGACAACGCAATGAAAGCCATGTCCACGTTGGCAGCGTCCTGTGTGCAAAGGTGCAAAAGTGCAAAGCGCAGGTGGGAAAAGGCGGAATGTCGATAGGTGAAGCAATGATAGTCTATCATTTCCTGCTATTATTATTATTGAGACAGCCTTACCTCTTTGCCGGTACCCGCTCGGCGTCTAGCTAATGAGCGAGAAACTCCCACTGCTTGCAGGCAATTCGTGCGCTTCAAGATTGTCAGGAATAGCTAAGGTACTTCAGGTATGACTTGACAATCAAGTGATTCCCGAGTACGGAGTTGCTCGCACCATGTCTCCCCTTGATGACATTTCTACAAGTTGGCCAGGGCAAAGTATACACCATCAGATTCGCTGTACGAGTCACCTTGAAGAGGAGAGAGAGGGTAATAGAGAAAGGGTAATGACGGGTTGACAATGATTGATCACGAAGTATCTTATGCCATTTTCAGGAGCCAACAATTGGAATACTGTAGGAGCATCATTATTATTGGGAGTGTGGGAGTGCCTGAAATCGCTTGAACAGAGCTTGAACAGACGGGCACTTGGCGGGGTGGCGGGGTGGCGGGTAAGCTATTTTAGGCGCGGTTGTATTCCGCACTCGTTTCCAACGTGCCAACCCAGGGAACGAGGCGTGCGAGGGAAGATACCTCACAGGTATTAATTTGAAAGCTTAGGTAAGGTACTTTACTTTATTTAATAAGTTGCCGTGCAGGCGTGGTGGCCGTGCTTGCTCATGACAGAGAATCTCTACCCACCCCATCCACCTCAGATATTCACCCAAATCCCTGCACTAGTCCTCGGCATACTATTGCGAATTCTGCAAATCCTGCCAGTAATTACCAGAAGCAGCGAATTGCGGGCATATTGAGCATTACCTGCTTCACGATTAGAAACTGGAAAAGGCACCAACGTAGCAGTGCTGTTCTGTCACATATCTTCCCTCTTGATCAGCGTCCAAAGTTCACTCCTTTCCCCTTGTGATTCACCTGCGCAATCCATCTCCTCTGTCTCTCTGTAACCGAGTCATCATTCGGAATAGTGACCAAAACATCATATTTGAGTCCTTGTTCGCTCAAATGGAATCTCTACCTCTTACAGAATCTGGACATGGGGAGATGCCACCATTATCCAAGAATAAGCTCAAAAAACTCAAGCGTGACCAGGAGTGGGAGGCGAATCGGGCGAAGCGAAAAGAAATTCGCCGAGAGAAACAGGTCGAGAAAAAACTACGCAAGCGAGCTGCCCGCCAGGATGCTGAACCAGTTGACCCTACTAAGCAACTGCTGGCTCAGCGAATTGGGCAAGACAGGACTGCCGAACCGAAGAAATCGACCCGGCAGGTGTACACACAGCTGCCCATCACTTTACTTCTAGACTGCGGCTTCGATAATCTAATGATGGATAAAGAGCTCAAGTCGCTGGGCGCTCAGGTCACGCGATGCTATTCTGATAATCACAAGGCTCCGTTTCAAGCCCATCTTGCCATCAGCTCTTTCGGCGGCCATCTGAAGGAAAGGTTTGACGGTCTCCTCGCAGGCCACTATCGCTCGTGGAAGAATGTCAGATTCTTAGAAGGAGATTTTGTACAGGCTGCCGATCAAGCAAAGGAGTGGATGAGAGGAGAGCGTGGAGCGAAGCTTGCGGGTGCTTTGACCAGGGAGGATGATTCAGCACAGGCATCGGATGAGAAGGACGAAGTTGGGGAAGTGGTGTACTTGACGAGCGATAGTCCTGATACATTGACCCGATTGCGACCATACAGCACATACATCATCGGGGGCCTAGTAGACCGAAACAGACACAAAGGTGTTTGCTACAAGAGAGCCCTGGACAGAGGCATGAAAACGGCAAAGCTTCCGATTGGAGATTACATGCAAATGAGTAGCAGATTCGTGCTAGCTACCAGCCATGTCGCAGAGATCATGCTCCGTTGGCTCGAGTTGGGTGATTGGGGCGAGGCATTTCTTCAAGTGGTGCCGAAAAGGAAAGGAGGAGTGCTTAAACCCAAGAATCAAGATGCAGGTGACGAGGCAGACGGTGGAGCTTTGAAGCATGAGGATGACGAGGTTGACACTCCAGATAGCAAGGTTGACGAGGATGCTAAGACCTCTGAAGGAGAAAATGGTTCTGATTTTGGGAGAGAAAAACGATAACCAGGGCTTCCAAACGGAAGGGAAAGTACGAGTAAAGGTGTAAATATTGCTAGTTGGGCTACGTTGTTCTAGATTACACACTTCTCGATTTGGAGCACATGTATGTAAGAGATACGAAATCCGCATACGGCCTTGTCAAGGCCGAGATAGATCAAGAAGTGAAAGGGTTTTGATTGAATCAGCAATTTTGCTCATTGAATGAAAACAAAATACAGTAACATCTTAACCTTGGCGGTGCCAAACGTCACCATGCAGCAGGGCTTTCCCCAGAAAACCCTAAAATCTGTCAAACCCAACAACACGTCTCTACTAACATGCGGCCTAGCGAGCCTCATCTGCTTTCTTCCTATCAATCATCAGTCCGTCCAATATCGCAAATTCTCACAACAATGCCTCTTCACCTTCATACCACTTGACTCCCCAAATGTCATCCACACCTAAAGCCCCCTCCACCTCCTCACCCTCACCCTCCNNCCCTCCCAACCCCCCACCTCCTACCTCACCTACCCCGTCTCCCACGTCGTCTCCGGCCTCTACAGACGCCTGACCGAACCCTCACCCAATCGTGCCTCCGTCCCGCGCCTGCAAACCCACACCTCAGATCAAGACCTAGCAAATGACATGCCCAACGGCGTCTACACCCCCCCGCACCGAACCGCATCGCCGTTCCAACCGCCGCCCTTGACGCCGCTCATGCTCGCAGGTTCGACGTCTTCGACGATTCTGTCAAGGGCCGTCGCCGAGGAGATCCGGCTGCTTCTACCTCCGCGGTTGCAGCTGGCGGAACAGTGGTCTTTGGCTTATAGTCTTGAGGAGGACGGCGTCAGTTTGGGGACACTCTACACCAAGTGCGCGTCGCCCAAAGTACCCCGGGATGCGTCGTTTGTCCTCGTAGTGCAAGACGGTGCCGGCGGGGTGGGTCTCCCGCATCGAAAATTCTTGTGCTCTCTGATAGCTTGGCTAACGGGAGCTCTGCCAGATCTTCGGCGCCTATCTGACCTCCCCCCCACACCCTTCGTCCTCCTTCTACGGTAGCGGGGAATGCTTCTTGTGGCGCGTCTCTATCCTTCCGTCCTCCTCTCTCCTCTCTAATCTCCCGCCTCCGCCCTCGGCACCCGACACCGAGAGCATGGGTCGGAGTACCACGATCGCGAGCCCGACATCTCATTCCTATTCTTCGTCGCATCTTTCGCCGTCATCTGCAATGAATGGCGGTGGTCGGACAATTGACACCAACAGTACTGCAAGCACAAGTGGAACGTCAACGCCAGATCTGATACGGTTTAAGGCGTTTCCGTATAGCGGTGTGAATGATTATCTGATTTTTTGTGAACAAGCTTACCTGAGTGTGGGCGGTGGAGATGGGAAGTACGGTTTATGGTTAGATGGAGTCTTAGAGAAAGGGATCAGTAGTCATTGCATGACTTTTGGGAATGAGCCACTGAGCGAGGAAGGGGAGAAATTTGAGGTGGTGGGCGTGGAGATGTGGTGCGTGGGTCATTAGCAGCCATTCAATAATCGAAACGCGAAAAGTAGGCCTGTCATGATGAACCTGGAAGCTCTGGGTATATCCACGAATTGGGGGGTTTCCATATGTATAACGCATATGCATCGGCCTGCGGAAAAAAAGCCTGCAATCAGCTAAGCAACACCCTAATCTCTCCGCTCGTCCTAGGAAATAGCGACCTCAATGGCACCTGCTCTTGCTCTTCCTTTTCGTGTATTTCTCCAACCTCGCGCATGGCATTGTCCCTCAACTCATCGACTGCTGCTAACTTCCCTTCTACGAATTCAAAGTCCTCGCAGAACCTCTCAGCTGCATCCGCCGTGATCTCCTGTGATAGTTTGGTGTTAGCCAAACGCTTGAGGTTTTCCGTTGCGTCCATGAGCGCTGAGGGCAAGAAATCGTCAAGAGTCTGGCTGGCGTCGGTGAGTGGCTGAGGCTGAAATGGTGAAAGCGTTGGCACTTTGAGAAGACTATCCGGGGTTTCTTCTGTAGGCGCTAGAGCGACGAGCAGCGGATGAAGGCCAGAGGTATGGAGGAAGAACGCGTGCTGGTATTCTGTAAGGCTAGAGGTCAGGCTTGCAAGTTGCTCATTCAACTCGGACACACGTTCTTGGACGAAGTCGTAATTAGAGAGCGCTGTCTTGGCCGCTAGGAGGCAATTGACGATGAAAATGCTAGCAGAGGGTTCATTAGTCTCTTTGGACATCTTCTCACAAATGGAGAGATAAGGGTTGAGGGCTTGGAAGATGACGTGCTCGAAATCCGCGACACGGGAAGAAGCTGGGGTAAGAGAGGAGTCGTAGGTTTTCAAAAGGATGGCAAATTGGGTGAGGCTTTCGTCCAGGAAGTCGGGTATCCGCAGATCTGGAGAGGGTGCTGTAATGTCTGCCTGGACTGCTAAGAAATTGTCGGATACGACATTTTTGAATTGACGGAGGGCAGACTGTCCCAGTAATGACAGCGTTTCGAGTAGACTCGAGTCCGAGCCCAGGAGCTTGATGAATGTGATGCGATAAAACATGATGATACTAGCAATCTTGTACAGTAACACTGCATCTTCGTGGTTCTGAAGAACTTGCTCTATTCTTTGGCGGAGAGCTCTTGCGATCCCATCGACATTGTGATTGACGAGCTCTCCTAAAGCTTTGCGTCCGTCGAAACTCTCGTCGTCACCCGCCAACCAAGGTTCTGCCTGCCTGCCTGCTTGGAAACTTTTGCTTATCTCGTCTCCGTCTGATATAAAGAGTGACTCCAAAGCCTCACGTTCAGACACAGTTGCAGAATGAGTCCACGCCAACATGTCACCCACGTAGCGAAGGGGATCATGGGCATAAAATTCGATTGGCTTCGTCATTGGGTTCTGATCGGTTCCACTCGATGAACCGGTCAACGCTGAATAGAAGGCATCGGTCAGGACATGCCCTCGAGCTTCCGCAAACAAGTCTAGACAACTTTGGAACAGCGTTGGTCGTTCTGCAAGTGCACGCAAGGAACGTCGAACAATGGAGCTAATTTGTGGACTCTCCAGATTCAATGTCTTGAATTCTTTCTGAATCCATCTATAGAGCTTCTGATACGCGATATTAAGATTTCTAGAGCTTTGATCCATAAGTTCGAGACCAAGCCTTTGGTTCTCAGTCCCAAGGAGGACTTGACAGTCGACATAGATATGTTTAACTCTTTTCAAGATTGCAAAGAAAGCTTCATCTACAGGCTCAGTCACACCTGTCAAGACCAGTAAATCCTCTTCTGAGATGGTGAAATGCTTGTTGAAGGCATCTAGCAACTGCTTTTTGGTCTCTAATTCCTGCTTCTGGACCAACAGAATGGAAGCTTCCTCGAGTACAGGTGCATTTTCTTGACGAGCCGCGGTCATATGTTGACGCATATCCTCGCAGCATCTATTCAGACTGTTGATGGTTGCGCCAATGCGCTTCAATTGCTGACGCTTCTTCAGCAAAAGCATTCAAAGGCATTGAACCGGACGAACCTCCGCAACAGAGCCAAATTCTTGGACAACGGCTCCGTTTCTTTGTATGACCTCTTTTTGAACATCGAGTCTCAATTTCCGTCTTGTTTCCGCTGTGTTCCTGATCTTATTGTCATCCAAACTACGCAGAGCATCTCTGATCTCAGAGTCTGCATAGGACGCAGAGAGAACACTAGACAGCTTGTTGGATAGCGCGTGCGACCTCTGCGGTGTCGATGAGACAGTCAGTTTGTCATCGAAGCTCTCTGAGAGATCGTTGCCATAGCTTTGAGCCCCCGCCATATTGGGAGACAGAAGACTGGAAAAGGAATGACCCCTCGGACTGTGTTTGACGCTGTGGCACCTCGGTTAAACATCGGGCTTGGCACTATGCTGGACCATCACGTGCCTCGGTGCCTCGCCCCTCTTGAATGCGGGAGCACATCACGCAACACAACTCCGCATGACTCGATAACAACACGCGACTTGCTCTGCAGGACTGCAGTTTTGGGGTCCCAAGCACATCTGGATTGATCTTGTGGTGACGGGCTTCTCAAGTATGCAGATGTCTGACTGTCAGAGACATCTGTCCACAACATGCATGAACCTTAGGCAACCTCATTTGGAGCAGCCTAGCTGCACTTTGACATTATGATGGCTTCGAACTTACTGTCCAGGTTTCTACCTCCTGCTGTGGGAGAACCTTCGATATATGAAACGTTACGTCAGCATGACGAGTCGTCAGATCAGTCAGACCTAGAAGACAGAGCGGGCATGGCATTGGATGAAGAGAACCTCGGGACTGGCTTCCATGACTACGAACTTGATGACGCTCTTGCTGATGCTACTATCAACCAAGATGGTTCACAACGAATCAGAAGCTCGAGCCGTCAAAGCCAGGGGACATTTGCTAGGAAAGCTCAAGGTCCGACTAGGACCCGAGGTACTGGCAAGGTCAACATCGATGACTTAGACGACGAAGTTCCCAACTCCCTACTCATTGAAGACGATCAAAACCTGTTGCCGGTCTCAAAAGCCGGGCGAAACAGAGCCATCCCCCCCCCGGTATCAGGTCCATCGAGTGGAGCGACACAGGCTAAATGGCAAGCTACTCAAGAACAGCAGCGATTACACCAAGAACCTGCATTTCCGCGGACGCATAGCAGAGGAAAGCCACGGAGAGGCCTACCTCTGGGTATGATGGACCCAAAAGACCGAGCGATGTGGATGTGGGCGAATGTCGAAAACCTGGACAATTTCTTGAAGGAAGTTTACGACTACTACATTGGCAACGGGATTTGGTGCATTCTACTGAATAGAATGTTGAACCTTCTGTAAGACATAGAACAGAGCTTATGGATGCGTAAAGACTGATTGTGTGTAGTACCTTAGCGTTCGTGGTTTCCTTCAGCATGTTTCTCGGCTCATGCATCAATTATAAGAAGATACCGGATAGCAAGAAGATGTCTCAGATTCTTGTTCCACAATGTACCAGGAAAATGTCCGGACCGGCCAATTTACTGGTCTGGCTGTTCGCTTTCTTTTGGATTTGTAGACTGTTTCAATACTGCTACGATTTTCGCCACCTAAGGCGCATGCAAAATTTCTACCACTACCTGCTAGAGATCTCGGACACTGACATTCAGACTGTCTCGTGGCAAGAAATTGTGAAACGTTTGATGTTACTGAGAGACTCGAACCCTGCTACAGCGGCAGCCGTCAAAGATAAACACCGTCGCTTCCTAGGGAGCCAGTCCAAGCAACGCATGGATGCCCATGACATCGCGAACCGCCTAATGCGAAGAGAGAATTATATGATTGCCCTGATCAATAAAGATATTCTCGATCTCACACTGCCGTTGCCTTTCCTAAGAAACAGGCAGTTCTTCTCGAAGACCCTCGAATGGAACTTAAGCTTGTGTATCCTGGATTTTGTTTTCGATGAACAAGGTCAGGTCAGGCCTCTGTTCCTCAAGGATATCCGTCGCCGCGCTCTCAGCGACAAATTACGAGAACGATTCATCTTCGCTGGGTTCATGAATCTCTTTTGTGCTCCTTTATTGGTGATCTTCTTCGTGCTCTACTATTTCTTCCGCTATTTCAATGAATATCAGCGCAATCCTTCCCAGATTGGGTCTCGTCAATATACTCCGCTGGCAGAGTGGAAATTTAGGGAGTTCAACGAGCTATGGCATTTGTTCCAGCGACGGGTTAATATGTCATACCCATTTGCTTCACGCTACCTCGAGCAGTTTCCCAAAGATAAAACAATCCAAGTTTCTAAATTTGTCGCATTCGTCACTGGCGCCCTAGCCTCTGTTCTGGCCCTGGCCTCTGTCATTGATCCGGAGCTGTTCCTGGCATTTGAGATCACGCCCGAACGGACAGTCCTATTCTATCTCGGCGTCTTCGGAACTGTCTGGGCCGTCGCCAGAGGTATTGTGCCTGAAGAAAACCTTGTCTTCGATCCTGAATACGCTCTCACCAATGTTGCGGACTACACGCACTATCTCCCAAATCACTGGCGAAATCGACTGCACACCAACGAGGTGCGTGCGGATTTTGCTACGCTCTACAAGATGAAGTTGGTAATCTTTCTGGAGGAGATTGTCAGCATTATCATCACCCCTCTCATACTCTGGTTTAGTCTTCCCAAATGCAGTGATCGACTTATAGACTTCTTCCGCGAATTTACGGTCCATGTTGATGGACTTGGATACGTCTGCTCTTTTGCAGTATTCGACTTCAAGAAAGGAGGCAACACTGCCACCATGGATGGTGAAGCAGCGCAAGATCTCCGCGATGAATATTATTCGACCAAGGATGGCAAAATGCTAGCTTCATACTACGGATTCATCGACAACTATGTGACTAATCAACGCCCTGCTGCCCCATTTCTCCACCCAACATCCACGTCAAGCTTTCATGTACCCCCCGTATTTCCCGGCCTGATGTCCCCCACTCTGGCTGCCGAGGCTCATGGACCAGCACCCAGCAGACCAGCGAGGGCAGAACGCCACAAGCGAGCTCCCTCCCGATCAGCATTGGCCGGTGCAATGACGGGGCAACAGATGGCGCATCAGCGCACCCCGAGATTCGCTCCCGCAGCTGGTCATGCATCGCCTATGGGTTCTATCTTGTTGGATCCCCAACATCAACCTGCACATGCTGGTGTGAAACCGCAGCGTAGATTTGGGACTCAGTCTCGACTGCGGATGTCAACCAAGGCACTTCAAGATCCGTTGGAAGACGAAGAAGAGGCTATGCTGGAGAACGATGGACGCTTGGGCGCCGATGGTAGTGAAGGTAGGGCAGACGAGAGTAATCTGGGTGAATCTTGGAAGACTACCCGTGCTGGTACGCTGGATGACAACGGTGAGGAAGGTGCTGAGGCAACAAATGATGATAGAGGTCCTGGTGGAATTTTGGGCTTGGTCTACCAATTCTCGAAGGCCCAAGAGGGTAGGGGCGCAGGTGTAAGCATTTAGCCTTTCATTTTGAGCGACGCTGTATATGGGAATACCCGCAATAGTTCTGCTGGTGGTCCGGCGGTCATTGTCTCATTGAGCAATAAATACGAGTTCATGTCGGAGGCGGTCAATTCCGACTTAGCGCTTGCAAACGGAGATGCAAAATAAGACATTAGGATGTCCCCCAATTTGGTTTCTTCTTTTTGCTCGCATTTCCTGCTCAATATGAATTGGAGCCTTGACTATGTAGAGGAATATTCTAGTCACTGGTAGAAGAAATCCAATCTATGTAGCAGCCTACTCTGACAGCGTGGAAGTGAGCATGAGACGAAATATCTAGAAACAGTTTGTACCAATTATTCAAACTTCTTCTGATTGCATAGGTCTCTTTGGGCGGGAATTTGGGAGTTCGGCCGAAGATGGCTCGGGTCATGGAATCAGAGACCGTGATGGTAGTGATGTCGTTGAAAACAAAGTCAGAATTTTGCATGCAAAGTTGCAAACAATAATCTTTCTCTGCACCCATCAAACTTGCGAACACATAAATAATCTCCACTCCCTCCTACCTCATACCTCAATGAATTTCCTGGAGCTCCCTACCAAACTTGCCTGGTAATAAGAAGAGTACATCACGGCCGAACTACCTTCTCTAGCCACACCGTTGGATCTGAGGTCGATGGCCGCCCACGACCCAGTCCCGGTGGAGGATATCGAGTCAGTAATTCGGTGGAGATGTTGACCCTCAAGGATGAATACGCTAACCCTGAACCGCAGTTATGAAGCTTTACCGCCCAATTTTACAACCTTGGAGAACATGTTGGCTGGTGGATTTGCTGGGGTTGCGGTGAATTTGCCCCCACGGCGCTGAGGTTCCAATTGTCATGCAGAGCTAATGGGATATAAGGAACACTCTGTCATGTATCCGGTCGACATGCTGAAGGTAATATCGTATTCCCGGGGACCCTTTGGGCTTGTCTCTTCGCTGAAGCTTCGCAGACTCGCCTCCAAGTACTAAAGCCTGCCGAAGGCGGCCTGTATACCGGCATGCACCAAGCTTTCTGGAAGATAAGGAGGATAGAAGGATTCAGATCAATGTGGAAAGGCGTCTCAAGTGTGATCGTTGGGGCTGGTATGCCTTGTGTGATCTTACGGAGAGTACATAGTAATGACGTGGTACAGGTCCGGCGCATGCGCTCTACTTTTTGACCTACGAGGCGGTGAAGCATGCTATGGGAGGGAACAATTCAGGCCATCATCCACTTGCAGGAGGTAAATTGCACGAGTCTCAAGAAATTTCGAAATGTGCTGACACGGTCTAGCTGTCAGTGGGGCTTGCGCAACAATTGCCAGTGACGCCTTGATGAACCCTTTTGACGGTAAGAATAGTCGCCATATCACATCGAAAATATCTGACTCCGCGACTAGTCATCAAACAGCGCATGCAGGTTCATGGCTCGATGTATAGATCGATACGGCAGTGTACCAAATCAGTCTACAGGAACGAGGGCCTCAGGGCATTTTACATTTCGTATCCGACGACAATAAGCATGACCGTCCCGTTTACCGCGCTGCAGTTCTCTGCTTACGGGTCTATCTCGCAATACCTCAATCCTTCACGAGACTACAACCCTACGACGCATATGGTAGCCGGCGGGCTGGCAGGAGGCTTTGCCGCAGCATTGACAACACCCTTGGATGTCATCAAGACTCTGCTGCAAACAAGAGGTAGCGCAAAAGACAATGAGCTGAGACATGCGAGAGGGATGTTCGATGCAGCGGCCATTATCAAGAGACAACACGGTTATGGGGGGTTCTTCCGCGGTCTACAACCAAGAATCTTGACTACAGTACCGAGCACAGCTATCTGCTGGTACGTTGAACCTTTGAGTTACTTATATTGCGTATGGGATGGCTGACTGTAACTCAGGAGCTCGTATGAGTTGGCCAAGAACTACTTCATTCGTCATAACGATGAGCTTTGACAGGAAAGCAATATCCCCTGAGTCCATCAATTACCATGCATGCAGCTCCAAGATCTTCTTTATTTCAGCAGCCATTTTTGTGTACAAGCGTCTTCTTCCAATACCCAGTCTTCGGTCGTGCATAGAGCATTGTGTCATTAAGCGGGCGTTGGAAACATATGGAACATAGCAGCAGCATTGTCATATTCCGAACGGGACAAAAAGATATCGGCCAGCATTTACAGGCGTACCGGCGCGCTCTTGGCTCACTTTTGTACATAGGGTACGACATTTGCATTTACCCATGCTTCGAAATGAAGCTTCATGCGCTAAAGCACCTATGCTGTTACTCGTCCCTACCTTACTCCACCACTTTCCCGCAGAATGAAGCCACACCTTAAATCAGCACAATTCAACTTGGGACACTCGTCATCTTATGAGTCTGTCTTCTAAAAGCTCCAGTGCCTCGATTGTCGGATTCAATAGTTTATTCGGAGCTTATGGTTGGTCCTCGTTGATATTGATAAGGATTCTCTCCAGAGTGCGAGCGACACGCGTTGATTGCAACATGTTGACTGATAGATAGCACATGATTTGTACTTAAATTAGTAGACAAGACATTGGCAGGACCTGCCTGGAAGTAGTGCTTGATACCTAATTCCTATTGTCCGGGTGACGTCCCAGGGAAGGTGCAGGGAAGGTGCAAGGTGCAACCCTATGAACGTCATTCTTGCCAGGTCCAAGCCTCAACCCAACGCTTGTCTTCTTTTCTGTTCTCCTCTTGATTCTCATGGACGAGTCCAACGAGTCCAAGAAACTAATTCCCATCAACGATCAATGATCAATGATCAATGATGCGCAACAAGGCTTCGTCTTCTATGCAGAAGACTTACGATGAATGCTATCTAGTCTGTTCCACAGCTGTTTATTTTGAAGGTCAAGTAGGTACTCAATCTCATCAGAGCGGTCCATACAACCTCCCACTGACCAAGACCTTTTCGACAGAACAACGAAGCAGAAGCCCTCCGCTCATGGCGTTCTGCACTCGATCAGATCTACTACCACAATGCTTACAGGGTTCCGCCAAACTATCAGCCGAAATCAGAGACCGAGAGGGCCCTGCAGGAATCTCTTCGGAATATGGAGCTGCAATGTAAGGAACGCGTCGATCTGTTGGAAGCACTGCGGAAGAGTCGGAAAGAGGCCAAAGACAACGGAGGCAGGTCCAGCAGCAGCTCGACGACCCGAGGCCCGCCATCGGTGCCTACGAAGCCTGATCATCCTTTAGACTATGAAACAAATACAGGGTGGCTGGGTGAGGGTACTGTACCTGCTGTGAATTATCCGGACCTTTCAAGAGCTCCACCAGCTCTTCCGCGGCGTCCTCTATTACCAATGAGAGATTCCGACTACTCCCCAACCGATAGGTCTCACAGCAGTCCTCAGATTACTACGATGAGTTCTATGACACCCAATGCACCACCTACCCTGCCAGTGCCTGCTACGAAAACATCAAGAACTCCTAGTCCGGACAAGAAAGGCCACGTTATGTTGACCACTCTGCGAGGACCCAAGGACGGCAAGAAACATTCAAAATCACCTAGAGCCCCGGGTGGTCGTTTCGGCGCTCCTCCCGCATCATCAAAGGCTGCAGGCCTCGCTTGGGACTCAATATCGAAAGGTTCCGGACAGAAGCTTGGACAGACCTTGGCCGGCAAGGATGGCAGTACGACTACGGTGGACTCTGGTCGTCGCGATAGCGGAGGAGGAAATACTTCGTCCAGACCAGACTCCATAACTGTTACAGATGGGGAGGAGCAAGCGTTGGGCGGTAACGCATTGGTGCGACCAGATGCACGTATTATGCCGGACTCGATTCCATTACAAGATGAAGCTCGACCTAATACATTCTCTACAACGCAGTCAAGCTCCGGTCAGCAGCATTTTAATGGAATATCAGGCTTGCGTCCTCAGACTAATGCAGATCTCATCAACCTCGAGCCACCAACGCCTCCATTGCACGCTGACTCGATGCGGGACCCAATGGTGCCAAAATCGAGAGTTAAATCACCTGTGCGGCCAAAAGTTCCGGTCGACTATCCTTCTTACAGAACCGAATTTCCGCAGACTGCGGCTAGCTCACGAGCAACGGCACAATTCCTCGCAAGGACTAATCGTTCTGACGAAAGTGCACGAGCATCCAGTCTGCCGACGCGGCCACGATCTCCTCAAAGAAAACCCCGGCCTCCAGTCCCAAACAGTATCGCTCGGCGTCCTGTAGCAAATATATCCTCGCCTCGATCAAGTAAATACGATTCAAACGAGTCGGGTCAGCGAGCATCTTCCGAAAGCAATGACGACAATACCAGCAGTAGCTACGAGAAAGAGGAGCAGACGAGACGACCTCCTCGCAAAGCTCGCGGGAGTGCCATTCCCGTCGACCCAGCGCTCGAATCTACTAAATCCGACAAAGATGCGTCCAGTACGAACCAGTTGTCGTCGGCTTGGATCGAGCGGGTCAAGAATATAAAAAAGAATCTACCTAAAGGAGTTGACGAAGGCGCAGCCAAGCAGATATTCAACGAGATTGTAGTGCAAGGAGATGAAGTTCACTGGGCTGATGTAGCCGGTCTAGAAGTTGCAAAGAAGGCCTTGAAAGAAGCAGTCGTTTACCCTTTTCTACGCCCAGATCTTTTCATGGGTCTTCGAGAACCAGCTAGAGGAATGTTGCTCTTCGGACCTCCTGGAACCGGAAAGACGATGCTTGCTAGAGCGGTAGCCACCGAGTCAAGATCGACATTCTTTGCCATCTCGGCCAGTAGTCTCACCTCAAAATGGCTAGGCGAGTCAGAGAAATTGGTCCGCGCACTTTTCTCTCTTGCGAAAGCACTCGCACCTTCTATCATCTTTGTTGACGAAATAGATTCACTTTTATCGTCTCGGGGAGGCTCAAGCGAGCATGAGACTACAAGACGCATCAAGACAGAGTTTTTGATTCAATGGTCAGATTTGCAGCGTGCGGCAGCAGGTAGCAAGCAAACTGACAAGGAGAAGGCCGAGGGCGATGCGTCTAGGGTCCTAGTCCTTGCCGCTACAAATATGCCTTGGGCCATCGACGAAGCTGCTAGACGAAGATTTGTGAGGAGGCAATACATACCCTTGCCTGAGGCTCATGTCAGAGGAGAGCAGCTAAGGACGCTCTTGGGTCATCAGAAACACAATCTTTCTAAAAGGGATATCCAGGTTTTGGTGGAGCTGACAGATGGTATGCTCTCCTTTCCGTACTCATGCCCTCTGTCCCCACACTGACAACAAGAAAAGGCTTCTCTGGCAGCGACATCACGGCTTTGGCGAAGGATGCAGCAATGGGGCCGCTTCGGAGCTTAGGCGAGGCGCTATTATACATGTCGACGGATGAAATACGGCCTATTCAATTTGAGGACTTCGAGGCGAGTTTGGTGAATATCCGGCCGAGTGTCAGTAAGCAGGGCTTACAGGAATTCGAGGATTGGGCCAAGGAGTTTGGTGAAAGGGGCGGGTGAGGATTTGATGTGGTATTGCAGCGGCCAGCAAGGGACGAAAGTGCACTTTTCTATAGACGGCTGATTTGATGACATCAGTGCTTCCATGTCAGGTGTCAGGATCTTGGCTGGGAAGGTTACGTTACAACGAGTCTTGCATGTCCTAAGTAATGAATATTCGCTCCCCATGTCGTGCCTGTACGACTTACGCGAGAAGCTGAAATTGCCAGCCATAATGAATCCCAAGCACAACAGTCTAGCTCAGGGTACCTCGATTTCGAACACAGTCACTCCACTTCATTGCTCGTTAAGGCCATTTTATAACAAGGGAGTAGATTGCATCTCCTTTCCCCTAGCTTTACAAAAAAAAAACCATCAACGCTTTTTTCTTTAAAGGAATCTTGTTCTGCACTTCTTTGGCGCAGTAGAGCGTAGATTTGCAAGTATGTAGCGGAAATAGATATTCATATATGTAACGTTGCTTGGGAGCAGGCCGAGTGTTGGCGGCCATCTGCCATGATATAGCAATGGTATCACACTCTCAAGAGCGAAAAGGCTTCGTATTCCGACTGCAGCCTGCCAGATGGGAATGGGAAGCGGCTTTCAACAATGAAGCGTTCTTGCCAGTCTCTTCTCGAGACGGGAACACTGTCTTGCTCAACGGTCACGTTGGCGGAGCCGTGTGATTGATGCGCAGAGACGCAACTTTGACGTGGTCGTCTCTTGGGAAACGATGACAGCATTGTATACTAGAGTCTTTGGCCCCTGTTCCTGGCATGATAATGGCAGAATCAGGAATACCTTGACGATTGATGCGGTATGAGCTACATTTTCTTTTTACCCTCGAAGAATACCTTCAACTTCTCCACCGCCTGCCCAAACCCGTCTGGCCCATCCTTGACGATTCCTTGTCTAATCCATGCAGGTAGCTTACCCTCGATCCTTGGTGTCCGATAGCGCCTGTCCAACAGCAGAATACTCGCATAATCACCTCTGTGTCTGATGGCCCTCCCAATGCTCTGGTTCACGGCTCTCATGCACGCGTTCTCGTAGAATTCTCTGGCGGCAGCCTTTCCCTCTTCTCGGTTCCCTGTTCGCGTCATCGTGCTTTGTTCGACGTATTCCAGCTTGGCTTTCCATTGGGCACTCTGGATGTTGGGGAACGGGAGGCCGACGACTACGACGCCGCGTCCGAGCGCGTCGGAGAAGTTGATGCCTTCGGACAGTTTGCCGCCGATGACGGAGAGGAGGAGGCCGCCGTGGCCGTTGGCGATGGCTTGGGAGTATTGGTCGAGGACGTCGTCGGTGCCGGCAGCGGCTTTTGCTTCCCGGAATACAGGCTTCCTCTCTAGTAAGCGATCCCAGATAACCTTTACTGCTCCGTTGCTCTTCGTGTGCCAGCGGAGGACCACTTGTTCGAGGTAGGCGTAGCTTGGGAAGAACACAACCAAGCCGTCAGGGATGATGCTTGAGAGCTGGAGTAGACAGCTTCCGAGAGCATCAATTGTGGCGGGTAAGTTGCGCTTGTCATAAGTGAAATCGAAGTCTATACCACCTGGTCCTTTGGCCAGCGGGAGTGCAATGAGATTTTCCTTTGGAATAATGTGCCCGCAGCTAAAGGTTTCCAAGCGAGTGGGATCAACATATGCGAAAAGGTGGCGGATGTAGTCATCCATCTAGGCAAATCAGCGAACATTCAAGAAAGTATGACAGAGTATGTCTTACGGGTGACATCGTCCCTCCAGCTAGTATAACTGCTCTTGCATCTTCCACAATCTCTTTAAAGTGATGCGTCGGATTCAAGAGCATGTATTTGAGAGAGGAACCATTCTCTCCATCCTTCTCATAGAAAAATCGACCCTCAGCAGCTGGATTTGTCAGAGTCTGGAGGAAAGACTGGACTTGTGTCAATACTGGCATAGTTGAGATATGGGTTTCGCGCTCCATTCGCGAGTTGAACTTGGATTTTGACTTTGATTCCTGCTCTTCAGCGTGAATGGTATAACCTTCCACTTTCCGAGCGAGCTTGCTTTCTTGAAGGTAACGCAAAAGCTTGTAGAGATTGATTTGGTCCACTCCTTTGCCTGCCATCAGATGACTGACACTCACGATCCCTTCTGAGGATTGCTTTTCGGTACTCTTAGTCTCAAGACACCCTGATATCGAGTCGATCATGCGGACCACTTGGGCAACATAGACTCTGTTTTTGCCTTTTAATCTGTTGCGAAATTTCTGAAGGTAAAGACCTAGCTGAGATCTGCATCGCTTCAATTGGCCTTGTGTGACAGTGATAGAATGTATGTTTGATATGGTGTCCATGAGATTGTGTGCTTCGTCAATGATGATTACATGGCCTTTAAGGGAGATATCAAGCGCTTCTCTGGCCGACTTTTGCAGAAGTAGAGGATACGGCAATGTTACGATCTATAACCCATTAGCTATCCAATACTGCGTGCTCTCAATCGGTCTCACCTCGCTGGGTTTAATTGCCGCTCTCGAGGCATAATAGGGGCATATACCTATCTTCTTGCCAAGCGTTCCCAGATCCTCAATGTCTCTGATTCTCGCTAGAGTGTGGTCTCGGAAGTCGTTGACTAGTGTCTCATTCTCATTGTTTGGGACAAAGGGGCATTTGTGGTCTTTGGGGGTGTCAGGCTGTTGCAATTCCAGACAGCGCTCATTGATAGCAGGTAAATCATTGAGCCGAGAGACCTTTGGGTTGATACAGAGATTTTTCCTTGACCCCAGTGGAAGATGCTTGATCACAACTTCGTTCTCTGGTTCGGCTTTTTTGGAAGTCTCTTGTTCCGCTGCCCAGGATACTCCCGGAAGATTTACGCGCCGCAACTCTTGAACGAATTGTGTCAGTTGCGAGTGAGTTCTTGAACAGAAGTAAATCTTGACATCGTCTGTCGGCAATAGATCCTCTTTCTCTGAGGATTTAAAAATCAAGCCTAATCTAGGGCACACCATTAGTCAATGTGTCGTGTAAGACTGTCAGAGTACGAGCCAACAACTTTTGCATCAATTGCAAGCTCGCCGAAGAGAGACCTGGGTCTGTGGAAGGATGAGATGCAGTTGTGGGCTTGAGGTCCTCATCTTCGCTGTTGTACTCGTCAAGCTCAAATTCTGTCTCATCTTCGGCATCTGAAGTAGCTCGAAGCTCATCAGCTTTCTGTGAAGATTTGTTAGCGACTAAGGCGGAGCTTCGAGCAGCAATCACATACTGTGCGTTTGGCTGTAGGCTCGCCGCTCTCATACTTTTGCTTTACACTGATCTCCTTGGCCCGAATTTGTCTTAGACGTGCTTCGAGCCCCAACTTGTGTTCAATCAAGGCGTCCCTTCTCTGAGCCTGAGCGTGCTCAAGTACCCAACTGGGTTCGTCATTCTCTACAACAAATTAGAACCAAGTTACCAATCACATCGCGGCAGGCCAACCTTGCTCAAGTGTTATCTCACTCTGCAGCACTTCCTCTTGAAATCCGCGTAGCCAGGTCAAAGAGCTACAGATCAGACTAAGAGACTTGCCCTGCAGGGATGTCAACATTCGGGGATGAACGATGGACATTGCAGAGTGTTCGTGAAGGCTTGATCATTGGCTAAACAGATTGCGAAGAGTTGATGGAGCAAAGAAGACGTGATGAGTTATTTGACTTACGGTTCCTGAAGAATGACATTAGATGAGCACGGCGGAAGAAGATTCCAGGGGGGGCAGACCTGTAGGAGATTCCAGAATGCCAATTTTCCCTTCAGCAATACATTTGTATATGACGTTCATCAGGTCAGATTGGATATCATACGGTTGGTATGGATGGTGAAAGTCTTTGATAAGAGGTTCCATGCTACCTGCAGGACATGGACAAGGTCGCTTAATCTTTCGACTCTCTACTTTTGATCATTCTCTCGAGATGTCAAGGAAAGTGGTAAGTAAGGTAGGGGTGACAAGGGGACGGTGGTGATTCCGGTGATGATTCCAGTCACCAAAGGCAGTTGACGCGCCATGATCCGAATGGTGTTGTCTCGGTCTATCAAGCATGAACTCTACAAGAATTTAATCCAATACCTTAAGGTATGTATGCACATGTATAAAGTATGGTGATACTTTACTACTTGCACCCATTATTGAGGTAAACCTTATTTATGCACGTGCTGAAAGTGAAACCGTTTGGCGTCTACCGCGCCAAAGAATTAAAGTACCGTGTTCGGTAAAGTAGCGTACAGAGACCCTCGGCCCCGCTATGGGCTTAGCCCGGTGTCTAAAAATATGTTTGGCCGTATGACTGTGCTGGGTTTTATCCAAGCTCACTTTCACATGCAGCGATGCAGACTATAGTGTCTCATCAGTCTTCATTCTCCTCGCTCCTCATAAAAATGACGCAGCAGTGTGATGAAAAAAGCTTTCTTTGTTCGCAAATAGCTTGTTGACTTGCCAAGATGTCTTCCTAATTGCCAATGGCCATGGAGTACTTGCTCAATTAGCGAAGGAACCTCTTTGTATTTACACGTCGCTTCAACCCGACCGGGAAGGATTGGGGGGTGGCAATTGCAGCTCCTCGTCCTCACCATCGAGCTCGAGCAAGCATCACCGGGCATGGGAAGTCAGCAAGGCCAGCGCCCGACTTTGGGTGCTACTTTCTATCCAGGAGGTGTTGATGACTTCTATATGCCGGAAGTTATTTCTCCCTCGCCACAACGGTGCGTGTTCTAGCACGCTTTGATTCTTGACAGGTAAATCGCAAGCACGTCAGACGCTGACTGGCTATGAAGTATCACACCAGAAGTCCCCAACAAGATCCAAAACGATCTTGCACATCTAGAGCTTGAAGATGCACAAGACAGTCGCTTGTCTGCATTGCGGTCACCATCTCCTGTAGCCGGAAAGCAAGGCACGATGCCGCCCTCGTTCCCAAGCCGGAATTCCTCCTTCTCCAACCTCACTCTGGCCAACGACCCAAGCCAAGACCAGATATACCATACTCAACCTCATGACAAAGTACAATTTCAGCGATCAGGTAATGTCGACCCAAATGATCAACCAACGTTTTCACCGTTTCCTCCACTCCCAAACCGCCCAGCGAACGTGCCCCCCTCAGACGAAGAAAAAGAAGGAATACTCGAAAGAGCGCGCAAACCTGTATTGAATTCAGATGACCCTGAGATGCAGTTAAGCTGGGCTCAAGATACGCTAGTTTATGTAGAAATCGCGGCCCAAAATGAAGTACGGATCTCTGAGAGCCAAGGGGCAAGGACTCGAACTCCCCACATAGAGCACCAGTTGCGGATGGATGCCATCAGCATCGTATCGTTTCTGGCCGACCAGCACCATCCTAAAGCGGAATTTATGAAAGGCATGTGGCTGGAATTTGGGAAATTCAATTTCCGAGTCGACAAGAAAGAAGCGTTCCGATGCTATCAGCGAGCAGCACAGAAAGGATATGCGAGAGCCGATTACCGGATAGGTATGCAGTTCGAAAGCTACAATGATCCTGAAAAAGCAATAAGACATTATACCCTGGGTTTGCAAGCTGGCGACTCCGCCTCTCACTATGTAAGCCTAGTCCCTCTCCGCCCTGGTGTATCTACACGCTGTGTTAGAGAGACTTCACTAAATAGCATAGCGTCTTGGAATGATGACTCTTCTTGGGCAACATGGCCAGCCTGTCGATTATGAGCGTGGCATCAAGCTGATCAGCTATTCTGCACAAACTGCTGACGAGAATGCACCCCAAGGAGCATATGTGAGGACTTCCCCTTCTGGTACCTATGACAGCGCTGACCAGTGCGGCAGGTTTTTGGCATGCTGCAAGCACATGAATTGGCCCAGATGAACTTGCCTGAAAATTGTCTACCATTGAATCTTACCGGGGCCAGGTTCAATATAGAGAAAGCCGCATACCTAGGTTTCGCGAAGGCGCAGAGTAAGATGGGCTTAGCATACGAGCTTTGCCAGCTTGGTTGCGAGTTTGATCCTGCTCTTTCGCTTCATTACAGTGGCTTGGCTGCTAAACAAGGCGAGCCCGAAGCCGAAATGGGTGTTAGCAAATGGTTTCTATGCGGCTTCGAAGGCATTTTCGAGAAAAACGAAGAATTGGCTTTCACGTATGCGCAACGTGCAGCACAAAGTGGATTGGCAACCGCAGAATTTGCAATGGGTTACTTTTACGAGATCGGTCTCCAGGTCCCTGTGAATCTTACAGAATCTAGATCATGGTATCAAAAGGCAGCGGACCACGGCAACAAAGACGCTGCAGGAAGACTTGACGGCATCTCTCGCTCAAAGACGTTGTCGAAGAGAGATCACCAAAACATTGCAGTTGCTAAAATCCAATCGCAGTATGGCTCACACAGAGGAAAGAGGCCTGAGCGCTTCAAGAATCCTGCGACGCCCATGCCTACAATAGCGGACGGTCCTATTGATATGCCCGAGCCAAGTATACCCAGACCGAAACCGGCGTACGGAACCGCAACCAGTCCAAGCCCACGGCCTTCCGCTGCTCAATATCCCGTAGACAACAGCCAAGGCCGGCCTCCATCAAGGCCAGCAAACGGATCAAGTTATGCCAATCCCAATGTCCTCACAAATTCAGACGCCCGGCCAGCTTCAACTCCTGCATCAGAGACACCATTTGTCGATAATAATTATAGAGGTTCAGCCTATCCCACTTTTCAATCTGCTCGACCAAGTGCAGCTGGAGAGAACAGTGGAGCTGGGCGCGGAAGAGCTGGCCCAGCGTATGGAGGGTCTTCCATGCAACGTCCCCCTCAGGGTTACCAGCAGTCCGCTTCAGGTTATTCAAGTCCGCATCTTCCCGGATCTCCTGCCTTGAACGCCTCAAGACCGCCGAGTGCGCAGCCTCCTATGATCGACATCGGTTACTCGGCTCCTCCAGACCTATCAGGCGCCGACCGCAAGAGGAGACAGCAAAAACTTGATAATGCGAACATGCCTCCGCCCAGGCATCCAAGCTACGACGTCTCAGCAGGTCGACCTCAAGACAGACTGTCAGCTTTGCCGCATTCACAGACCATGCCGGCATTGAATAGCACCGATAGTGCGCAGGTTAGGCACAACTTTTCGGGGAGGCAAGGTGTATCACGACAGGACATGCCTCCAAGGCTTGATGGCGCATCTCACCTGCCGAATGCTCCTCCCAAAGCACCCAATCCGGATCGGCCAGCTGCTACACCGCCTCCCAGTGGTCCTGTACCTAGGCCCCCGGGCAAAGGGCCGAAGACATTTCAAGAGATGGGGGTACCAGCAACGAAGCAAGAAGGTGATTGTGTAAGTATCTCCAGATCAGACGGTTTTGGTGACATACTTACCGCGTGGCAGGTCTTGATGTAAATTCAGTGTGCATGGAGATTTGATGCATTGCGAGCAAGGAG
The DNA here is from genome assembly GCA_018257885.1 of Parmelia sp. 050094. Taxonomy (NCBI): domain Eukaryota; kingdom Fungi; phylum Ascomycota; class Lecanoromycetes; order Lecanorales; family Parmeliaceae; genus Parmelia; species Parmelia sp. 050094. Next base: position 26,266 of record JAEUBB010000480.1, read on the forward strand.
ATACCCGGGACTGTTGACTAGCACTTGACCGAGCGTTACTATTGCATATGGAGGAGATGGATGGAATCTTGGGTTTTGGGTAGATTGAAAACATTACTAGTTTGCATGATCATAAGCGAAAACTGAAGGCTAAGTGGCCAATGTTCAGTGAGACATTTCCCTCGTCTGAGAACGTTTTCGCCATTATCGTCGGCTTGTCCCCACTCGTTACACGCATCAAGCACAAGGGCGTCATTGTTACGACCACGCAGTGAAATTTGTCCTCGGTGTCCACGGAATGGCTCCTCGCAAAGAGAAGCCGGAGAAAGCCAGTGCAGATGAAGGTGATGACAACCGATCTTTCCATTCGTTACCAGGGCTCAAGATCTAATGTTGCGGAGCAGGCACTGCCATGATTATTGATTACCTGAGTACGTCTCATCTTGACTTGGGCCTGTGCCAATCTCTGATCTTTGCAGAAAAGCAGAAGTTCGTAAAGTTGTTGGCTCTCAATGATTGAAAGTTCCTGAATTTACTCTTTGACATCAGCCGACCCTACTCTGTGCGAGCTATTCCAATGCATTGGCCATCACGGTCATCAAATTCCAGCCTCTAACGCCTTTCTACAACGCAGGCAACCGATATCTCTGCCAACTTGCACAACCGAGTTACCAAGAGTATAATCGGTGTACCTGAATCGATGAGATGGAATTGGCTTACGCCATCTTAGCCAACGCTGCCAAAGTGTTGAAGGAGCTCCACGAATCTCAGGTGATTGCTGGAAAGGGAGCTGGTACGACAGCTGCCCAGATTTATCTTGAGCATGTCACTGACTCTACGCCATGCAGGGAAGCAATGGGTCTACCATACTGTCCAAGACCCCGACGACAGCCTGAGTCTCGAAGACCTCGCAGCTATGGACAAGGAAATTGCAGACCTCCGTGAAACCATTGCTACCGCCAAAACCAACGAAAAGCTCATGCGAGCAAATCTCATCTCCGTCAACGCTACACTCTCTACTGAGGAACTTCGCAGCAGTGTGTCCCTACTAGAGCTGGAGAAGAAGGAGATCGTTGCACGGTTGGGTGCTTTGAGGTCTGGCAATGTGAAGCCGGTGCTGCCGGAAGAGAAGGAAGCGGTGGACAAGATGTGGAGGGCATGGTCGAGGAAGGCGATCTCAAGGGAGAAAATTTGCAAGGAGCTCTGGACATTTAGTACTGAAGAGATGGAGCCGGGGAAGACGAGGGAGGAACTCTGGGTATGAGTGCGATTCGTGTAACATGGCATAATGCTGATTGATACAGGAGGAGCTGGGCCTGGAAGGCGATGAGTAGCCGCCATCCTCGAACTTGCTTGATCGGGGGGCTTAGTTCCCAGAGTAGGACACGGGTGTCGATCTAGTATTGCTATCTTGGCAGAGCTTACACAGTCCTAAGGAAGGAAGCTCATCGGGATGGGATCAGGTTGCCACTGGGTCGAGGCCATGGAAGCGCTCTTTGCAAAGAGGATGCAGATGGCAAGCATTCAATGTTTTGTTTATACCGATAATGGGTGTATAGTAATCAAATAATGTCATGCGCCTGCTGTGAGAGTGATTGTTTTGATTTGCTGAATGGATCATGTGCTGGGTTGACGGGCCTCGTGACAGGTTGATAGCTGATGTCGTCGCATCGTGTCTCAGCACTGCCGACATGATGATAGTTGGACGAGTGCCTGTGTTTCTCTCGAGCACTGAGGTCGAATGATGGCGAAAGGAGAGTAGTAGATAGAGGTACGAGTGAGCAAGGTAGATGGAAGCGATAGGTAGAGGACATGGGGTATTATCCTATTATCCTATTATCCCCTCGATCTATTGGAGCGGCACGCTAAGATAAGCCCTGTGGCGATCGACTTGAGCTTTAGACCCTTAGACTCCCCATTCTGCCCCATTCTGCCAGTCACTCCAGTCTCCATCCATTCTCCGCAATTCCAGAGTCGTTTTCTGTCATACGCTATTATCATTTGTTCATTTATTCTTCATTTATTATTCTTCATTTATTCCACCTTTATTACCCTACTCTACTCTGACTCTCCTCACCATTCATTCACTCCCCCACTCACCATCATACTCTCTACTCTCTACTCTCCACTCTCCACTTGCTCAAGCACATCTCTTTCTTCTATCGCCCCCCCCCCCACACACAGCTTCCCCAACCATTATTGGAA
>JAEUBB010000481.1:14988-28415 GCA_018257885.1 Parmelia sp. 050094
ATTCTTAGAAACCTATAGTAGAATAGAGTAATTAAGTATCTTAATTAAGATTTAAAGAAATATATATTTATTATTATAGAAGATATTAATCTTAATATAAAATATTAATTATATATTCTCTTAACTATTAATTATTTATAAAATTAATAATCTATTTAGACTAAAAAGCTAACTTCTTATAAAATATATACTAGTTATAAATCTAATTTAAAATATCTTTATTCTCTTAATTTTTCTAATTAATATTTTACTTAAAAGCTTACTACTAGCTAAATTAAGAATTAAGATTATATTATTTTTAAAATCTTTATTTATTTTATTAGCTATAATAGAAATTATATCTATATAATATTACTAAATAATAAAAAGATTTATTATACTAATAAGATTATTTAGAAAGAAATACTCTTTAGCTTTCTATATATTAAGTAGTCTAAGTTAAATTCTATTATAATAAAAAAAGTATTATTATTACTAGCTATATTATTATCTTTAAAATTTATAAAAGAATCTCTATCTATAATAATAATTATTAATAATAAAGATAAGCTAAAAAGCTTATTTAAAGTATTAATTATTACTTAGTAATTATTTATTATATTATTAACTCTCGTTATTCTTATCGGCGCTTTAATATTTATTAGTACTCTATTAACGCCTATCTCTATACCTCGAATACTTATATTCTTATTTAATATAGCTTTAAATAATACTACTATAAAAGATACTCTAATAACTTTTTTAAAAAATTATTTTTATTTATAAGATTATAATCTATCTTTAAACTTAATTATACTATTTATCTTTATTATTAGAGAATCTTATAAATTTAAGAACTATAAAAAGACTATTATAAAATATAATTAAGATTAAGAGAATTAAAAAGATATAATTAAAAATAAAATAAACTTTTTAATAAAAAATAATATCTAAAAGCTTATAACTATCTAAAAAATTATAAGTTATTAAAAGATAAATAAGTATTTATCTTAAAATAAGACTTTAAAAGAGAAATTACTTATTATAAAATATACTAAGTAATTCTTAAATATTTTTAATATAAAGATTTAAATTATAATAAAACTTTTATTTTAATTATTAAATTTATAAGCTATAAGACTTTATTTACTTATATTATTACTCTAAATTAAAACTTAGAATAAATAAATATTAAAATAATATTTTTATATAAAGTAATAAAAGAGATAATTTATATATAATAATCTATTAATTTTAAGTTAAAGAAATATTTAAATAAGATTTATAAATTAAAAAAGATTCTTTATAATTTAAAGTAATTCTTTTATATATAGTATAATATCTTTATAAAGTTTATAAAAAAATAAGATCTTTTCTTTATTAATATTAATTATAATATATTTACTAATTTTTATACTAATATAATTATTACTTTTTATATAAATTATATATTAGTTACTAGTCTAAATTATAAAAATATTTAATAAATTAAAAATATACTTAATATTAAATTCTATATAATAGATTTAGAATTTTATATATATTACTTAAAAATAATAATTACTCGCGACTATATAAATAAAACTATTCGTCTAGAATAAATTAGCTATATAGAGCGAGTACTCTATAATAATAGAATATAAAATATTAAGTTAATAATAATATTAATAAAGATATTAATAAAACTAATACTTATAAAAAATAATTATATAAGTTTATTAAAAAAGATTAAGTACTATTAATTTATTATTAGATTATTAATATATATTATATTAAAAACTCGTCTTAATATAGCTTATACTATATTAATTATTAGTTACTATACTTATAATTCTACTTAAAAGTATTAAAATATTATAAAATATATCTTTTATTATCTTAAAAATATTATTTATTTAAAGCTTACTTTTAAAGATACTCTCTTTAACTTAATAAACTATATTAACTTTAATTAAGTTAAGAATATAGCTACTTATTATTCTATTTTAAACTATATTTTTAATAATAGTAGTAGCGCTATTAGCTAGTCTTCTAAATATTAAGTTATTATTATATTATTAATTTATAAAGTTAAATATATTAAGTAAATTTAAGTTATAAAGAAAGCTATCTAGTTATAAAGTCTTCTAATATTATTAATTAATTATAATACCTTAAAGATCGTTATTATTTATAAAAATAATTAGAATATTATTATACTAATTAAGAATCCTTATTCTTATAATTATATTAAGTATATTAAGATTAATAATTATTTCTATTATAAAAAAGTTATTAATAAGATAATAATCTTTAAGTATATTTCTACTAATAAGTAAGTAGCTAATAGACTAACTAAGATATTAATAAAAAATAAGTTTAAGACGTTTTATAATATAATTAGTCTATAATAGATCTATTAATAATCTTTATTCTATAGAAGTTATTTAATTACTATTACTATTACTATTATTATTATTATTATTATTATTACTATTATTATTACTACTACTACTAACTCTAAATCTTATAGACTTATTTAGAATCTTATAGCTACTTATTCAGCTACTTATATATTTTATAAAGATATTATATAATCTTATAATTATAGTTCTATATTAATAAAATAGTAATATTATACTCTATTTTATACGAGAATTTTTTAAGTAATTTATTAAGTAATTAATAAAGTTATTAAATTTTAATATTAAAGCTTAGTACTTACTTTCTCTACTTTATTAATACTAAATCTTATTATATTTTACTATTATTATCTTAATAGTTATTAAATCTTTAGGGTACTTATAGAGTATTTATAATTAATATTTTTTACTAAAGTACTATAATTATACTACTTAGTATTTAAATTATATTTACTTTTATTATTTTATTAATATTAAATTCTATTATATTTTACTACTATAGTTCTAATAAGTATTAAATTTTTAAAGTATTTATAGAGTATTTATTATTAATATTTTTTATTATTATATTGCTACTACGCTATACTGCGCTAAAGTTATATATTATTAACTATTATAGTCTATTTATTAATACTCTAGATAATCTCTATAGAGTCTTATAATTAATTATATATATATTAAAAAATTTTCTTTTAATTAACTTATATAGAATCTCTATAAATAATCTTTAATCTTAATTCTATTAATTTTTAATATATATTTATTAAATATAAAATAAAATCTTTAAAATATTATTTTTAGATATAATATACTTATTCTACTTACTTTAATATATTTTTTTAACTATATTAACTGCGTTATTATTAATATTTAATATATATTAAATAATTATAAAAAGAAAAGTTTAAAATACTATTTTTAAATAAGAATAATTTTTTTTTATTAGAATAAATATTAAAATATTAATAAATTATTCTTTACTTTTACTATCCGGCGCTAGAGTTATATATTAGAAAGAAGATCTCGTTTAAAGTATAATATTATATAAGAATATTAAAATATAAGGATATAAAATATCTAAGTTTATTTTATAATAGTAACTCGGTACTTAGGCTTAATATATATTTTATATATAGCTCTGTTATACTTAGAATTATAATTAATCAAGTATTCTACTACCTACTTTCAATATACTTATTAAAACACTTAATAGGGCACTCAATAAAGCACTTAATAAAGCACTTATTAGGAGCCAATAAGCACTTATTAAAGTATTTAATAGAGCACTTATTGAAGCAGAGAAAGATTATCACTTATACCTAAATTTAGCTCTATTCAGTAGGATCTTCCCGGTAGCCAGTAGTTTAAATTAACTTCTATAAATTTAATTTATAGGTCTATACTTGTAAGTAAATATCTATTTAGTATAATTTATAAATAAAATAGTATTACTTATTAATTAATATTAGCGCGCGATCTATTTTAAATATTTTTTATAACTAATAATATATAATTCTAGTATCTTACTAAATTTTAGAATTAAATCTATTTTTATATTATTCTTTTAAGTAGAATTTTCTAAATAACTAATATAAAATACTTCTTATTATAGCATAAAGCTAATTATTTATAATATATATATTTTATAATTATATAATAGACGTATTAGGGCTTCTAGTCTAATTAGAATATCTTAGTTAAACTAGTAGATAGCTTAAAGAATATAGTACTACTAAAAGATACTTTATTATTTAAGCTTATAACCTCTAAAAAGTAGATAGTAGAATACTTAATTAATTATAATTCTAAATATAGTAAAGCTATATATAAAATATATATTAAGACTAAGCGCCGAGTTATTACTATAAAATAAACTTAAATATTTCGTATTCTCGTATTATAATAAAGACTACTATTAGTTATATAACTAGTAATTATACGACTATTACTATTTATAAAACTACTAATCTTAATTTTAAAAGCTTTAATTAGACTATAATAAGCTTTTAAAAGATTAGCGTTATTAATTATCTAGAAGCCTTTAGCTATCTATATATAATTTTAAATATAGTTTAAACTAAGTAGTCTTCTTTATCTCTAGTAATTAAATAAAATCTATTAGACTTAATATCGATATAGATAGATCTATAAAGACTCGTAAATTTAGCGAGATATCTTAATAAGTAAATATTAGCTAGTTAAGTACGATATTAATATTAACTAACTTTATATATTTAATAATAGTTTATATATAGTCCGCAGACTCTAGTTTAATACGATTATTAATAAGAGTATACTTTTTAGATATAATATAGAAGAGAGCTATCTTAGATAGCTTCTTAAATCTACTAAGTAAAGTATTATATTACTTATTAATACCTCTAAAGTTATTTTTAAGATCTATTTTCTTTAAGTTAAATAGTACTATTATATAATATTCTAGTATAGTACTCTATAAGTAGATATTAAGATTAATTCTTACTATAGTATTACTTTTAATCGTAGTAAGATTCTTAATATATTTAATAAATAAAATAATACTTCTAAAATATATATTCTTTTTAATTATAATAATTTTATCTTCGCTATAGAACTTAGCTAGATACGAATTAAAATAATCTAAATCTATAGTATTTTAATAATTTTTTAATAATAACGTTATTAACGCTTTATCTTATAGTTTTAGCGGACCTAGATTTCCTTAAGGGTCTAGCGGGCCTAGTATAGAGTTTCTATTAATAAGATCTTATAAGATCGTCTATTACTACTATATAAAACTAGTATTCTAATAGTTATAAGAGTTAATATTATTTTCTTTAGCTATCTTATCTATCTTAGGTTCGATAGACTACCTTAGGAGAAGAACGCGATTTAAGTATATTACGTAAGTATCACGTGACTTAATATTAGAATTAACTAATCTATTAACTTATTATTAATATTAAGTTACTTAATATTAATATTAAGTTCTTATTAACTTATAATTTCTTATAATAATTTATTAATAATCTATTAATAAACTATTTTAAAAATAAATAATAATATTTTTATTAGCGTATAATATTCGCTTAACTTATAATTTATAATATATTAATATTATATATTTTATTTTAATTTATTTTAAATTTTTTTAAAAAGTTTATTTAAAAAGACTCTTATATATCTATTTTATAGATTTAAAATTTATAAAAAAAATATAAATTTTTTATTTTAATATACTTTATATTAGCTTAAAAATAAAGTATTAATTATTAATTAATTTATTATTAATTAAAACTCTATTTAAATATCTTTCTTTTAAGTATTTATTAAGATTCTATTAATAAATTATTAATAGATTATTAAAAATCTATTAATAANAATAATCTATTATAATAGATTTTTGATTAATAATATAATATATATTATTTTAGCTAATTATTTAATACTATCTATTATAAGATACTTTATATTTTAGAGAATATAACGCGTAATTACTATTATACTATTTAATTTATTATATAAAAAGATCTATTTATATAATATTAATTTAAAGTTACTTAGTATATCTATTTAGTCTAGTCTCGGTAAGGTATAAATAAATTACTTCTTTAGCGAAGATTACTATCGTAGTAGAGCGTAAGCTAATACTTATACTTATAGAAAACTTTAATAATAATAGTCTAAGTAGCTTAGCGAGCTATTAAGTATTTTTAATAAACTTAGCTAAAGTACTCTTAAAGGCTAATTTATTAATAGACTAGCTAATTAAAAATTATATAATAGATTCGAGTAAGTTTAATTATAAGTTAGCTTATTAAGCTCGATTAATAATTAGTACTACTAGCGTAGTAGCTTATATAATAAACTCGATTAATTTAAGCTAATAGACTATAATATAGCTAATAACTTCTTCTATAGAAGACTTTATTAGACTAGTAAAGTTATAATCTATTCTAATAAAGTTCTTAATCTAATAGATAAGTATAATAGTTTAACGGTCTATTAAAATAATAATGTTATTAACTTATAAAAGTAGAAGATTTATTAACTTAATAAATTAACGACTTATCGAGTCGATAGATTAATAACTTATTAAGTTATTAAATTAATAATATATAAGAGTATAATAAAGGCGTACGAAAGACTTTAAAAGAGTATAAATATTAGGCTATAGAAGTCTCTAATAGATAGATATACCTTACTAAGACTAGACTAAACGAGTATACTAAGTAACTTTAAATTAATATTATATAGATAGATCTTTTTATATAATAAATTAAATAGTATAATAATAACTACGCGTTATATTCTCTAAAATATAAAGTATTTTATAATAAATAGTATTAAATAGTTAGCTAAAATAGTATATATTATATTATTAATTAAAAATCTATTATAATAGATTATTAATAGATTATTAATAAACTTTTAATAATCTATTAATAATCTATTAATAGAATCTTAATAAATACTTAAAAGAAAGATACTTAGATAAAGTTTTAATTAATAATAAATTAATTAATAATTAATACTCTATTTTTAAGCTAATATAAAGTATATTAAAATAAAAAACTTATATTTTTTTTATAAATCTTAAATCTATAAAGTAGATATATAAGAGTCTCTTTAAATAAATTTTTTAAAAAAATTTAAAATAAATTAAAATAAAATATATAATATTAATATATTATAAATTATAAGTTAAGCGAATATTATATACTAATATAAATATTATTATTTATTTTTAAAATAATCTATTAATAGATTATTAATAGACTATTATAAAGAATTATAAGTTAATAAGAACTTAATATTAATATTAAGTAACTTAATAATAATAATAAGTTAATAGATTAGTTAATTCCAATATTAAGTTATATAATACTTACGTAATATACTTAAATCGCGTTCTCCCCTAAGGTAATAAAGCGAGTAAGTATATCTAATAAAGTAAATAAAGCTATATAAATAGTAAAGGGGCCTTCTAGATTATATAACTATTAATAATATCGTATAGATATTACTACTATATTATTATAGTTATAGCTATAATAGTTAGTAAGTAGTAAAAAGACTTAAAATTCTAACTATTTAAGAATTCTACTTAAGTATAGAGAATACTAGTACTAACATAGCTAGCTATAGTCTAGCCTTCTTAGATATCTTTTCTGAGGAAGGCTTTCTCAGTTAGAGCCCTTGCCTAGCTACCGTAACACATTCTATATTAAGAGGAGGTCTACAAGTTACGATCTATTAGGAGTACTTAATAGAGCACTTATTAGAAGCTAATAAGCACTTATTAAAGTATTTAATAGAGTACTTATTAAAGTAGAGAAATATTACTACTTATACTTAAATTCGGCTCTATTTAATTAATTCTTTCTAGCTACTTATAGAGTATTCAATATATATATATTTCTTTAATTGCGGTAGAAGAGCGAATATTAAAATATAAGATAGAATACTTAGTTATATTATTCTAAGTATACTACGTATAGGAAAGTACGATTTATCTAGAATATTAGTATTACGTAATACTAGTACCTTAGCGCCTTAGCGCTAACTAACTTACTAGATTTTAATACTTCTCTTTATATATATCCGGTTATATCCTCTACTCCTCTTAACTATAGAGTTAAGTATAAATATAAATATTAAATAGCTAGAGTAAGCTTAATATAATATATTTATAAAGAATTATATCTTTTATATAAATTCTTAAAAAATTATAATATTTATATAAATTTTTTATTTTTTATTAAAAACGGTTTTCTAAACTTTTCTTTTTATTTTACTTAATATATACTAAATATTAATAGAAACGTAGTCGATATAGCTAAAAAAGAATATTAAAGTAAATAAAATAAAGAAATATTATATATCTTTATTTAAAAGTAGTATTTTAAAAAATTTATTTTATATCTAATCTATATATATTAAATATTAATAAAAGTAAGATTAAAGGTTATTTATAAAGGTTCTATATAAATTAATTAGATAATTTTTTTAATATATATATAATTAGCTATAAGGTTCTATAGAGGTTATCTAGAGTACTAGTAATAAACTATAATAGCTAATAATACTTAATTTCGATATATAACTTTAGCGTAAGATAACGTATTAGTAATATAATAATAGCGTATATTAATAATAGATACTTTAAAAGAGCCTTAAAGATTTAATAGCTATTAGAGTAATAGTAATAAAATATAATAGAATTAAGTATTAATAAAGTAAAGAAAGTAAATATTAAAATTTAATATTAAGACTTTATAACTTTATAAATTACTTAATAAATTATCTATAAATTTTCTAATTAATAAGATTACTTCTCTAAATATATAGCTTCTTTAAAGCTAGTAAAGAAATTAAAAGACTTAAATTAATATTATATAAGTATTACTTTATAAATATACTTATAGATAATACTTTAAATTAATAAGTATTTAAAACTTCTTAAATTTATCTTTACTAAGAATCTTAGTTAGTCTATTAGTAATTTATTAATTAATAAGAATATATTTTAAATTTACTATATCTTTAATAACTTTCTTTTAAATATAATATTATTAAATAGCGATATACTTAATCTTAAAATAGAAAGTAGAATTTTTAGTAAGTACTATAGCTTTCTAATTATTATAATAGATTACTATAACTTAAGTATATTTAATATTAAAATTAAGTTAATTTAGAAGATCTTATAGCTATATAGTCTTCTTAATAGTTTATATCTATTTAATATATTTAGCTTTATATAAAAAGAGTACTATAATAATCTATTATTTTAATAACTAATTAATAACTATACTATCTATATTAAAGATATATTTTAAAGTAGAATATTAAGTATTTTAAATATTTATCTAGTTCGTATTTATATAGTTAATAAGTAATTTTAAATCTTCTTTAAAGACTAGCTACTATTCTCTTATACTATTAAGATATTAAAAGATTTATTTAATTATCTTTTAATAAGACTTATTCAGGTTAAATATATACTAAGAGACTATAAAAATAGCGTATATAATATCGAGTTCTATATTTAGTATCGCGTATATTAATAATCTAACTACGAACTAATAGATAAGATAAGACTTATTAAAAGCTATAAAGTTATTCTTAATAGCGCGGAATTTATTAATAATTATTAAAATAAATACTAAAGCTAAAATTAATATATTATAGTTTATTAGAAACTTTTCTATATAGTCTATTTAACTAAAATATAGAATTTAATTAGCGCGATCTTAACTTATAGTTATTTCGAGATAATAGATATAAGAATCTAAATTAGTTATTTTAAACTTTTTATTAAATCTCTTCTTAATACGCTAAATCTTCTTTTTATTAAATTTAGTAAGAAGAATATTATCTATATAAATTATAATAATAATCTTATTATTTATAAATATAGAGTAATTAGTAATAATAGATTTATAATCTAGCTTTTTAAAAATAAATAATACTTCTAGTCGCTTCTAAATTAATTCTTTTTATACCGCGGTATATACTATCTTCTAGACTAGATTAAATATATATTTTAGATTTTAATACTAATAATCTATACCTTATAAAGAGATTATATAATTTAAATCTAAAAAAGAGAGCTCGATTAGAATAAAGATTAGAATAAAGAATATATAAGATCTATAAATTATACTAAAATAAATAAGATTACTTACTAAAGATCTCTTCTAATCTATACTAATCTAATTAGTTAGAAGAATACTCTAATTAGAAATAGAACTAGATTATATAATAAATCTAAATTATAAATTAATTAAAGTTTAAGATTCTTTATTATAAATAATTTTTTTACTTTATTTTAAATATTTTTCTTTTTCTTTTTTCTTTTTTCTTTCTTTTTCTATTAAAATAGCTATCTCTTTTTTCTTTCTTCTATCTCTTCTACTTTATTCGCCTCTTTTATCTTATTTATCTCGTCTATCTCTTCCGTATTATCCGCTTTACTATTAATAGAGAGTGTTAAGGTACTGGCAAACGAGTACTGTTTTGGTATATAAAAAGCTTAAAGAGCTCTCGAGAAGAGATCGAGAAACTAGATTTAAATATATAGGTCTATATAACCCCTTCTCTAGCTTCTTCTTAGAATTATAATATTATCTCCCCTCGATAAGTTACCGTCCCGGTAACTCCTAAAGAAGATACAAGAGTACGAGACTAACTTAGATAATATACGAGACCAACTTAGATAACGTACGAGTTCGAGTCTAAAGATTTTTCGGGGTCCTTCTAGAACTTTCTAGTATTTCTCTAAAAAGAAGATATTTATCTATTTTCTTTAGTAAAAGTTTAGCTTTAAGATTCTCTTAAAACTTTTTAGTATTCTTTTTAAAAGAAGATATTTATCTATTTTCTTTAATAAAAGTCTAGATTTATTAAGATTTATACTTATTTATATAAATCTAATCTTTCTAATCTTTCTATTTAATCGTATCTCTATATTAGCTAAAACTCGAATATTAATTAGTTAAAGTATTAACAGCTTTATTTATATTAAGCTATATTTAATTTATAGCTAACTTAGTACTAATATTTATAAAGTTCTAAATTAAGATTATAAATTACTCTATTAAATTATATAAAGCTTTATTTAACTTTACTATATATAATACTAAAGCTTTAAGTTTAGTATTTTTATATTTAAGTTTATCTTAAAGATTCTTCTTCTTTATATAGTCGACTTAAAGTTTAATAGGCTTAGAGTTTAAGTTAAAAAAGTATCTTTTCTATATATCTATATTATAAGATTTAATCTTAGTTTTTAATACTTTAATATCTTCTATCTTAGTAGACTTTATATTCTTTAATTTATTAAGTTTTAACTTCTTTTTAGATAGTAGTTAGCTCTACGTATTCTAGTTAATTAATAATTAGAACTTCTCTAAATATTTATTATCTAAGTAAATATAGATTAACTTTTTAACTATAATTTTTACCTTAAAATAATATTTTTATTAAAGCTCTTTTTACTTAGTACTAGAAAGTTATATAGCTAGTTTTATTTATTTATCTATATTTCTATATAATTAGAATCTATCTATTATAGTAAAACATTACTTATTATTATAAATTATTAAAGCTAAGATATTATAAGATATAAAATTCTATATTAACTTTTCTTTTATATTAAAGTTTAATCTTTACGCCGCGAATCTTTTATCTATTTTAAGTTAGATTATTTAAAACTTCTAATAGTCGAGTAGTATAATAAATAGCTTATAAAAATCTAAAAAGTCTTTAATATCTAATAGTATTATTAGATTTATTTTAATCTTATTTAAGAATCTATTAATTAATAGTTAATTTATAATATTCTAATAAGATACTCGGGTTTATAATCTTTATATTATAATAATAATCTTAATATTTATTTTATTAAAGATAGATCTAGCTATTTAATATTAAATTAAAATATTTATCTTAATAATCTACTTAAGTAAAATCCTAATATTTTTAGATATCGTATAAATTTTTATCTTTATTTTAGCTATTTTTAACTTATACTAAGATAGAATTAGCGAAATAGAAATTTAAATATATAATAACTTAAATATTATAAAGGAACTCTTATTTAGTTTTAAATTCTAAGTTTTAAATATTTTAAATTATTTATATTTAGCGACTTTCTCTTCTTAATTAATATTTAGTAGGTTTCTAAGTCTATACTATATATACTAATATATATCGTTATTATTCTTATAGAAATTTAGTCTAAGATTTTTAATTAGTTAATTAAACTTCTTCTCTTTAATTAAAATAGTACTCTTTTCTATTAATTCTTAAAAATACTTTAAGTTCTAATTATTTCTAAATAGAATTTATAATAGAGCTTTAAATAAAAATTTTAAATAATATACTAAATTAAGAATTTAAAAGTCTTTCTTATTATTCTAATTATATTAATTATAGTTATAATAAACTTCTTTAAAGTCTTTAAAAATAATTAGCTACTTTTTAGTAATTTCATTAAATATCTCTTATTATATATATAAAAGTATATAATTAAGAGTATTCTTTAAAGTTCCTAAAGTAGATAATTAAAGAAATATAGAGATATTTACTTTTATTTTTAATAAACTAATAAATATTCTTCTTACGCTATACTAGATATAAGACCTTATAGTAAAGTATAGAATTTAAATTATTATAAAAATATAAGATAATCTATTTTTAACTTTCTTACTTAATATAGATTATAAATAAAAAGCTAAGTATTAATTATTTAAGATAATTAAGATAATAGCTACTATAGCGTCAACTTACGATAACTTAATACCGAATATAAACTAGACAAGAACTAGTAGAAAACGATCTTCTTATTATCTTAATACTATCTTAATACTGTCTTAATATTGTTCTAAAATCTTTCCTAAACTGTATAATATTAGTACTATATATATTACTAAAACCTAAAGACGGTTTAGGGTTTAGAGATAATTTAGAGATAGTTTAAAGATAGTTTAGAGATAATTTAGAGATTAAAATCTATAATTACTATCTTATTAAACTATAAGGTTTATTAATCGTTAATTAATCGTTTATTAAACCGTTAATTAAGTTAATTACTAGAATAGCTATATTGTAGCTATTCTAGCTAGAGATCTCTCCATCGCATACTAGCCACGCAGCCACGAATATAGCTATCCTAGCCATCCTAGTCACTGCAGCCATAGAGATCTCTCCATCATATACTAGCCACGCAGCTACGAATATAGCCATCCTAGCCATCCTAGCCACTGCAGCCATAGAGATCTCTCCATCGCATACTAGCTATACAGCCACGAATGCAGCTATCCTAGCCATCCTAGCCACTGCAGCTATAGAGATCTCTCTATCGCATGCTAGCTACGCAGCCACGAATGTAGCCATCCTAGCCATCCTAGCCACTGCAGCCATAGAGATCTCTCCATCCCTGCAGTGGCTAGGATAGCTAGACTGGCTGCGTGGCTGGCATGCGATGGAGAGATCTCTAGCTAGGATGGCTGCAATGACTAGGCTGCAGTGGCTAGGATGGCTGCGTGGCTGGCATGCGAT
>JAEUBB010000484.1:0-27941 GCA_018257885.1 Parmelia sp. 050094
CCCACAAATCCCCCACAATCTCCTACTCCCCCCACACCCACCATCTCACAACCATCCTTCTTCCTTCCGCACCTCCAATTCCAGTAACCCCATCCCATCCCATCCTGCACTCCGCCCCGCAAAAAAGGTGCACTCAACTCAACTCAGTCAACATGCCAAAAACAAAACAGACCGGACCAGACCAGACATGCATTCGAGAAGAAGTCAAAAGTCAAAAAATCAACACACACCCACCACCTCCACCTCCGCATACAGAAAAACCAAGATCGTGCATAGACATCGAATATCGATGCCCGAGCGTCTCATCTCACCCACCTTGGCAAGTCACAAGCGCATGCACATTGCCGACTTTCCGATATGCACGTGGGGGAAACGAACGTGGGGTAGTCAGCGGACCTCATTTGTTTATTTTGGGAAAGGGGGGGGCCTGTGCTCTGCTCTGCCTTGCCAACGGTTCGGATCGTGCAGGGTCGACTCGTCACATGACATGCACATTCCCAAAGAAGGAAAATGGAAGCTCTGATGATATCATGATTGACTGAACAAGCGAAAAAAAAATCGAAATCGAAATCGAAGAAGGAAAAAAAAAAAAAAAAAAACCGGGTTTGGAACAAGTGTGGGGGAGAATTGACGGAAAACNCGACAACGGGTCGGGCAAACGGGAACGAGATATCTGCAAAGCAAAGAGGGGTTCACGTATTCAATCTCAGTCGAACAATACACGACCGCTCCACTTGGACGACAATGTGCCTCTCTCTTGCCCACATCCATGGACCCCTCCACCTACACTTCTCCTCCCTCCCACCACACACGACCCCCCACCCCCACCCTTCTTTGCCCAATTTCATTGCCTCGCGGCGTCCACATCTCCATATGGCCTTCGCGCTGTTCTTTTGTGTATGATAAGTAAGTAAGCCGCCCAGGCGTAGCATAAAAATCCGAGCACGCCTTGTACCCATGGGTATACCGTGTACCGGCCAGCCTGCCATAGTCCTTGACGAAGAAAAATATAGGGGGATGATAGGACAAATGAAATTCGTAATGCAAGGAACGTCGTTCAAGGAGCGTCATGAGGTCTATCTCGCCGGGCTGCCGGGCATTAGAGATCCTCGGTTCTGATATGGTCGTCATATTGCGTTTGCTGGTCGTGAGATGGTTGTGGTGTTGATGTACAGGCGAGTTGTTATGAATGTGTGCTGTGTGTAAGATATGGATGACCAAGATCATCAAGAGCTTGAAGAAACGCTTCTTCCAAATACTGCCGAACCCGTGGGCCAGACCCCCTGCACCCAGCGGAAGAAGGCAAGCTTACGCTTCCGCCTGTGGGGCTGCTGAACCATGGATGGCAATTGTTCCATTGGACCCACAATGCCTTCTTCTCCCAATGTTGGGAACTTGCCCTCGCTTTTTGGCCCATTGAGTGAAGGTATCTTGACCTTTGGCGTTACAATAGATTCAGGTACGAGATCACTTTGACTTAGCGACATGGTGGTCTCGGTCGTCTCTGCCGCGTGAGACAGGCACAGATCGGCATTGCGCTTCCAAGCCGCGTCGATCTCTGCCCACTTCTCCTCCGTAAGGCGGTAGATCTTGGAGGTTGTACCGTAGTGCTCGCCGGTGCGCTCAAGGTGGTTCAAGTACTTTTGCCGTGCATTGTCCCAATCAGCACGCAACTGCTTGTGAGCCGCGAGGGTACTCTGCTCGGGAGTATAGGGTACAGGATCAATGATGAAGTTTGCATGGCCGAGCTGGTCCGCCCACGGGTCGTTGGGGTTCTCTATAAGCATTGGCGGTATCTCTGACGACGGCGAGACCTGTCCCAAACCGCGTTGACGGTGGAAGGAGGAAATGGAGGGTCTTGATGATAGCGGAGGGGATGGCAGGCCAGCTATTCGTGGTGTAGGCAGGGGGCTGTTGAGCAACGATGAGGCCTCAGGATCCGCAACGCCGGGCGAATGCAGCGGGGATTGATAGGGCACGTCCTTGATATGCGCAGGGATTTGGGTCATGATAGGAGGGAGTAGAGGAGTCGTTGGTTTTGCTTCATGGTCCACAACGCCTTCTTCGAAAGCATTCGCCTTTTCGACATCGTCCATGGGTGTGAGGTAGGATTCCTCGAAGCTTTCATCATACGCACTTCTTGTCGGTGTTGGTGGGAGCTGGGTGCCTCTCGTATCAACGGCATCCACGGTTGAGCCCGTCCACGAAGGCGCACGGCTTCGCGTGGTCCGAACGGAACCAGCGCGTGACAAGCTTGGCTCTTGAGATCGGTCCGGCACGGAGCCGTTGGGCGAAGCTTTCTTTGACCGCCATCTTCGAGTCAGAGATGGCATTCTTGATCCAAAGCGAGAAGTGAGACCATCGATAGGACTTAGAGGAGCACTATCAGCGCGTCGTCTCTTGGCACGAGGATTCGGCGCAAACTCGCTATCCGGCGCGTCGTCTTCGAAGTTGTACGCAGAGGAAAAGTGCGGGTCTCCAGCTTGCTCAGGAATATTCGGGAACGCCTCCTCTATAATGGTGATCAGCTCAGGAAAACCCGCTGGGATACGCGCAGAATTTGGCAAGGATTCCAATCACCTTCGCTGACACGATCTCCTTCGATGCCATTGATCATATGGTAGTCCTCGTCTTTATCTAGAGGCTCTTCCTTCACGTCCGTCAAAGGTCGGCTTGCAGAGCCATAAGCCTCAATCGACTCGCGCATGTTGGGCGATGATGGAGCAGACGAATTCGAACTCGGAAGCCTCGAGTGTCCTCTCAAGGAGAAGGTTGGCGTGGTAGGGGACGGGTACTCGGACATGGTGGAGGAGCGCGAAAGATGGTTTCCCAGTGCCGTCGAGATTGGAGAGTCCATTGTCACGTTATTTTCCTCTTTACTGCGCGCCTCTACCAGTTGTGGTAGCATAAGCGGCTTCAATTCGCGGCCGCGCATGGTGTCGCCCTGCATCAGAGCTGTATGGTCCTAGGAGGAAAGAGGGAAGGGAGCCATGGTGTTGGGTAAGGTTATGCGCTGGTTGTCTTGTTCTATCCAAGTCTAGTGTGTCGAAGCTTGTCTTAAAACTTGTTTCGGGAGGACGAAAAGGTCGTGACGAGTTCTATTTGGGTATCAGCGCCGGAGGAATAGGTGTCGTGACGAGAGCCAATGGCAGAGAGCAGGGGACCAATAGAACGGGTAGATCGAGACTTACCGGAATAGTAGATGCTGAATCTCGTACTGGAGATGGGTGTGAGTGGGCGACAAGTATTTGCAGATAAGAAGCGAAAGGCAGCGTATTAGAAGGGAGTGAGGAAGTAGAAGGGTACGTAAGCAAGGTGAGCAGCGACAGGAGAGGATAGCAGCAGAAAAAAAGGTGAAGTGTCACGGCCTGAAGCAGCCTTTTTGTTCTCTGCAGGCACTTGAGGGACGAGACTGACCAGTAGATTTGGGGACATTCTAGCGTCTAACGAGTCTAGTAAGTCTAGTGAGTCTAGTGAGTCTAGTGAGCCCTGTAGGCTGTATTCCTTCCAGGGTGCCGGTCGAATGCGGGCCGGGGGGGGCGAGAGGGTGTTGAGGATTTGAGAGGTGCCAATTGGCCGAGGAGCCACTTTCTGACCCAGTAGTCCTTGGGATCACGGAAGGCTGGGAGAGGAGAGACTAGAGAAAAAGCCACTTTGCTGAGTGGCTAGTGAGAGAGAATCTCTACTCCCTAAATCTCTAGCATGTCCTGACTGCCGTCTTGACTTGCCTGTTCCTGAAGACGCTTCAGAGTAGTCAGGAGTAGTCAGGAGTAGGCAGGAGATAGTGAGCTCTAGTCACGAGTCTAGAGAGTAGATGACATGGTTAGCCCTGCTTTGGATCCTTCGAATTATCTTGTTCATCTTTTCTAGCGGGGAACACTCTGTTCCCGCGCGAGTTACGTAGGTTGGAGGTAATAATCAGTGGAGCTTGGTTCTCGTCAAAAGTCATCAATCATCATCAATCATTATCATCATTGATTCTCATGCCGTCTTTTCTTTTTTGACGGGCTTTTACTTTCACCAAGGATAAAAAATGCCAAAGACGCTAACAAAGCCATTACTCAACGGTATCGTCAACCGAAAGTCCAATTGGAAGGAGGTGGAAGAAGGAAAAGAAAGAAAAAGGTGACGATCCCTGTTCCAAAATAACGGGCAGATGCGCACCACGTATACGTACGTATGGAATCGTCTCGCCTATGGACATGACCATGACAGCACATCACTCCTGTCGCATCATACCTGATTTGTCATTTGGTAAAAAAAGTGCCAAAAAAATGCCAATATTCCCAGGATGATTTTAACCTCCGTGCTACAGTCTACAGGTCAAGAGTGACAGCTCATCTCACCAGCAAGGGAAGAGGGTGCTAGGTACTATTGTCTATCACCCATCACAGCGCAAGGAGAATTCACAAACGTGCATAGGGAGGGGAGGGGCTGTCTGGGATGAGCTTCTGCGAGCAAGACCGCCGACGATGGCAGGGCCCCAAGATCTGGAGACGAGCAGCAAAGGGTGGATCAGCCTGACGTGGTGCACCTGGGTGAGGGTTACTGAGGGTTAGCAGGCGGTGGAAAAGCAGGCTAACAGAGGCTTCCCCGGCTAGGCGTCGATCGCCGATGCCGGCACTGAATCGGTTGGCAAATCAGATGAGCGCGTGGGGGCCCCCTGCAGCATTGGCGCAGAATTGGCGCGGAAGAAAACGGGGGAAAGTCATAGCGAAAAAGCCTAGACCGCTTTTTTTGTCGAACGATTTAAACTTTGCTCTTCACTGTCCCTTCAACCTTGACTTTTCCCTTCAGGCTTCACCTCTGCTGCTTCCTCCATTATTATTACCGTATTATTCTCTCTCCTCCTTCCATTTTCAAATATTATTAGGTGAATGCACCACCACTCACAAGGGTCATATTGGCGAATCCTGACCACCGTGATGCAGCCTCAACAAGACCACCTCGTTGCGATCCAATTAATAATCGACCCGACTCTCGCTCAAGCGAGCCTGCGAGACGGGGGTGAAGCATCCCCGAGCTCGTCCGGAAAGTCTTCACTCTTTACATATGACCACACTCTTCACACAAGTAAACTAGTGACGCTTGACTCCAATCCACCGTCAACAAAAAGCCCTCCTCTCACTTGGTAAACGCCTCCGTTACCGACACTCATAGCTCTGCCAAGGAGCATTACACGTAATGACTGTCCACAAACTCCATCGCGATCCTCAAAACACTCGTCCCATGACGAAGCAGTCCACTAAGCAAGAGGACATAGCGCTTGGCGGTTTCGAATTTCCGCCATAATCTCTATTGCACAATCTTCGTCTCATCAGTCTAGAACGTAGAGCACTTCTTTTTACCCATGTCTAAATCGTTGCTGCTATTATTATCAAAAAGAGCTCACGTGCGTGCCTTGTCTGTTACACGTCCCAGGTCTAAATGCACTGCCAGAGCGTGAAGGTGCTTGAAAACTGATCCCAGGTGTACGGTAGAAAGCTTATTCTTTCCTGGTTGCACACATTGCAATATACTTTGTCTCCGCGGGCGCCGTGATTGCCTGCACCTGGACAATCATCCCCACACTCTGCTGCTTTCTGTGGGGTATTTGCCTCACTGTGAGCTGCGGCCCAACGCTGTCAGCCTGTCAATGTCAAGTCTGCATAGGTCTTGCTCCACGTGAAAAGCGAGCGAGTCCGAGCAATCCCCCAATTTTCCCCACTGACAAAGTAGAATTCTCATCCAAGTCCAAGCGTCAGGCACTACTATCAAGCACTACTACTGTGAGGACTTAAATCCAATATTGGCTCCATATTCGGCGTTGCTCCTCGTCACCCTGGAACTATGTGTGGACAAAATGAACATTAGCCAATCTCGGTGTGCCAAGATGTAGGTACCAAAGGTCTTGTACCTGAAACTCAACCTTGATAATGTCCTGAAAACCCTCTGTGAGCTTTGGCTCCTTGAATCGAGAAGAAAAGCCCACAAAGGCTGAATGAGGAAGGATGCTCCTTTTCTCGGGATTAAATCTGCTACCAGATAGAGCTCTGACGGTATCGTTGTGCTGGCATAGTTTTGTAGGAGCTGGAAAGTAAATGCAACGGATAGGCACAGCGAATCTTTGTGCGAGCTGCACCCAAACTGCCCGAGTCTCGTGGTCTGCGTTGGTATTGTCTAGATGCTCCAGAATTAGTTCTGACCGGATCGGAGGGCTTGAGGTAAGATGGAAGCGTACCAATGGCTACCAACTTGCTCTTAGCGAGCATCTCCGATGCCACTTTTAGACATTTATCCCGCTGTCCGTGTTGCATTAGCAAAGCATCGAAGATTGCGCAATCAACTTAGAAACTTAGAAGTACCGTCTTTAAAGTATCCTGGTTTATGCGTTCGTAGCCAAGTGGTTTCAATTTTGTCCAGTAGAATGTTGATTTGCCACACCCGGGACTCCCACACATAAGGATTACATCCAATGGGTTCTTCTTGACAATGACGATTGGAGCTTACGCAGGTCAGTAAACCGGGTACATCTGTCGCAGGTGGAGAAAGTCGACGTACTCGCATGCGTTGGGTTACTGGAATTACCGTCGAGGAATGCATTTGGCTCAAAGGACCTTGTGAAGGGAACAGGTTGTTCATGCAAGAAGTACTCTTCGGGCGTGTGGAAAACAATCCCGACGTTGGAAGCGAAGTCCCTATAGGTTGTCAGCGTACGCAGAGACAGAGTTCATATTGTGACTTACCTGTCGGAGCATGCATGATCTGCCTTCGCTTTGGTCCTTACTGCGCGGCCGCCGGCATCACCAACAAAGAACGAGGACTTCAAATTTGGACCGTTGCCCTCATCGAGATCCAATTCATCTAGGAGCTGCTTCCACGTTCCGATCCGGGGTTTTCGGTAACGGTCACGAGCAGTAGCTGCCAGGAGGAGAATTGGGAAGTCGAAATGGCTGAAGACTGAGGCGACCTTTGTCTTGAAGTTCGCAAGGCTTCTTTGATCGCTTTTGATCGTCTTCGAATCATTCTTTAAGCTGACACTGCCTTGGTTGGTTATGATTCCGATGGCGTAACTAGACGGCAAGAAGCTGATCAGCAGACGTGAATACACGCGATAGAAAGTAAGATATTGAAGCTTTTTGCGCACGTACCCATCCGCATGAAGATCCTTGAGGACGCTGGGAACACTGAAGTGCCACCACCGCCAGTCGGTAGCATCTTTTGCAAAGACATTGCCAGAAGCTGTCTGAATTAGCGTAGAATCCTAGTAGAGATTTGTCGTTGCATCAGCCTACTGTGACTAAAGTTGCTAAAAGATTTTTGGGGTATTACGCTTACAAGATCAAATGCTGCGATCTTCTGTTTTTTTGCAGGTGGCCCGCTCGTCTTCTCAGCGATGTCGGGTTGATAGTCAGCTAAGAGAAGGCTTTCGTCGATGATTCGCCACGTGATTCTTTCTGGCTCCTTCTTCGATACAGGGGTGAAGAAGCTGGATACGGCTTTCTCTAGGAATCGAGATTCATCAGGCAATTCGCCGAGAACGGAGTCAGCCTACCTACTTGTCGTAGTGGACTCGACTTTACGTCTTTTCAAGGGAGGGGGTGACAGAGACGCTTCTCTGGCATTTGCATTTCTTTTTGCAGCGTAATTCGCTTTCATAATCTTGAATACCTCTGTAGGACAAGAGCAAGCCTAAAAACGCCTGCAGAGCTCGAAACTTCAAGAGGTTTCTTGTCCTCTCTTTGATCAAGGGTTAAAAGAAGAAAGTAAAGAAAGTAGTCTGTCTCATGACACTCCCGCCGGCTATCGCGCTTCCAAGCTTGACACCTTTTGTTGGCTTTACCTGACAGAAGTATTCTGCGAGGGTACAGATGATCCATCGTTCGAAGTTCTATGTTGCGCGACTTCGCTCCAGATTACGAGTCTTGCGAATTGTAATTATACATTGTACGTATGGAGAGTAAGACGTGAGGGTTTTGCCACATACAAAAGGCAGTGTGTATTAGCCAATGATGTTAGAGAGCTGGACGGGTCCAAGTACCGATTATCTGGCCCTAGAAAGGAACAACGAGCAACTCGACAGAACATACATGCGCCTTGCGAGCGCTGGGTATAATAGCATGTAGAAAGCACCTTCAATGTAGCCACAATTTGTCCATCCGACACCGTCGCCATTACAGCCTTTTCATGCCCCAACACCTCCTGTTCCGTGTCCACTGAGCCAAATACTCCTCCCATGCTTCCTGTTCCGTCGTATACCCACGGAGCTAATCATCAAGCTTCTTCCCAGTCGAGCTCCGGTCATTATCATCCGAATCTATATCTTCTTCATTGACCTCTCCCCAGCCTGAATTCCTCCTACTAATCCTTCCCTGCGATGGTGCTTCTCTTGGGCTGGCAAGCGGACTATCGACGCTCGCAAGTCCGCCAATGCTCCTGGTAATACTATCATTCCTCCCGTGGCTGACAAGCCCGCTCCTAACACTACCCCCATCTCCAGTATTGTTCTGCTTTCCGGCGTAGTAGCTGTTCCGCTCGCTGGGCAATGCCGGTGCAATGCCGGAAGAAGAATATACGCTCGCCCTCTCAGCATTCGCCAGTCCAACACTAACTTGGCGACTTTGATGATGACCCGAGATACTTGATTGGTCGTTGACATTAGAGCTGAGAACACTAAGTGGTAATGATTCTCTACTGCCGCCGAACAATGATGACGGGGCAAGAGCGCGCACGGAAGCATTCGTATCAACTGAATTGCGACGTCGACGTTTCGAAGACGAGGCAAGGGTCATGATGGAAGCGTTGTCGGTTAGAACGTTGTTTGCTGTGGCAGTATTATACGTTGCTGGGTGGCCGCCAGCGCTAAGGTTCACGAGATGCGGTGGAATGGCAGAGGCCGGTTGCGGAGATGATGGAAACTGATGAGAGAATTGACTATTGGAGTTTTGATGGCCGTGAGATGACGGGGGAACAGTCAAGGCGGTTTGGCCACCTTGGTTGTTTTGACCAGTCAGGAGGTTGGAGGGTGCAGTTGACTGCATTGTAGTCAATGTTGTAGTCATTGATCTGACTGACGGCGCGGGCGAGGAGAATGTACTGCCTTCACCTCCACCAACGCCATTAGAGCTCACTGCTCCACCTACAGTCGCTGTGGTCCCCGCCTTTGAATGCGCCGCATCTGATACAGTGTCAGGGCTGGTGGATAACGTCGGTGCCGTGGACTGATTGCTGATTGTTGGCGGCTGTTGGCCATCATGTGATACCGGAAGAGACAATCTACTGTGCGAAGGAGAAACATAGCTGATGCTTCTTCCTGATGGCGGAGTGTAGAAGGAAAGATGGCCATTGCCGCTGTTTGGTATCGAGGCATCGATTTTTGGCTTGTCGGAGACGGCGTATGGATTGTTCTTGACCGCGTTGGTCTTTTTATGCTTCGAATAGGATGATGCCAGGTTCCGTTTGCCTGTTCCGCCTGGAGCTGAGTCGGAGGATGGGTGCTTGAGGCTTGCAAGGCGTTTCATCCAAGTCGAGAAGGGACGCCGGCGAGAATGCCTGTCTGAGGACGACGTCAGTAACAAGGAGTTTCAGTGCACAGGCTGTGCCATTATTGGCATTCCCCCAGCCCGCTTTGCAATGCTTGGGGGAAGTGGTAGATGTACCTTGTGGCCTTGGGACTGGTTCTGCTGTCGCCATTGTAACTTTGTAGGGTAGAGACCGTGACTGCTCAAGAATGAGCTACAAGGACGATATAGTGGAAGTTTGGGAGAGCCCAATTTGATAGGAAGAAAGGTAAGTGATAAAGACTCTCCAGCTTAAGAGCGAAGAAAGGAGGAAAGATATGTTTAGTTGAAAGGTGCTACTCAGGGCTAAGGTAGTGCCAAGCCTCTTCCTTTTGGCCTCGGATCTTTTAGACCCTCGCACCCTCGGACCTTTAGTTGGTGGTGATACCGTTACCTATTCGAACAAGAGTGGGATGCCACAGAGTACCCGTTCGTCTTCGCACTCTGCACATCAGGAAGTTCGGCACGCTTCTCGTGGAATAAATGCGTTTCACCGAACATAGCCTCGGTTACCCGCAAGACCAGTGCAGATGCACATGCATGATGAGGAAATGGCACCCGCCTTGAGCTGAATTTGGAAGGATCCCATTGACTGCAAATGGGGATCTGGGTGCTCAGGCAGAACAAAAATCCAAGCTGTCGGAATCGAGCCCACTGATCCCAATGCCGAATACGATATCTTCAATTCTGCCCTTACCCCCAGAAGTCGCCGCACAGATCAAGTCCTCCATCACCATAACCTCCCTTTCCACCGTTGTCATTGGACTGTTGGCCAATTCTTTAGATGCAGATGCTCGGCGAGTCGACATCAGTGTAGACCTGCGCCGGGGTGCTGCAACAGTCGAAGACGATGGAAACGGGATACCCACCAAAGAGTTTGCGGACACTGGAGGGTTGGGGAAACCATATCGTGGGGTAAACACCCGATCCTTTGTAAAGACTTAGCTAATGCGGTGCAGATACGTCTAAAAATGATAGCCTGAGTGTTACCCATGGGAGGAACGGAACTTTCCTAAGCTCTGTGGCCGCTTTGTCAATCCTAACCATCACGTCCCACCACACAAACCATATACCACACGCAACACTCATTCTACATCACTCAAGGCCAGCAGCAAGATTGATGCCTGCGCCTCCACATCAACACCTATCGAACCGTGAGCATGGGACTAAGGTCAGCGTGCAGGATCTTTTTGGGAACATGCCTGTCAGGGTCAAGCAGCGTACTATGGGGGCCGAGCTTGGAAGAGAGGATGAGAAGCAGCTCGAGACGTTGAGAAAACAAATCGTTGAAATACTCTTGGCCTGGCATTACCCGATTTCGGTGACGATGAAGAGTGTTGAGAGTAGCAAAAGGCTGACGATACGCGGTAAAGAAGTCTCCACAACCATTGCAAAGTCTGGTGACAGCTTGTCTAGAAAGCTTGAGGTTCCATTGATCTGCAGTGTTTTATCTCAAGCTGGCTTCATTGAACCTTCGGACTGGGATTCGTGGATCAAGACTTCTGCTCGGACACCGTGGGTCATCATCAAGGGTGCCATCTCACTGCAACCCGCACCATCGAAGCATGCACAATTCATGTCGATAGGGATCCGTCCAGTGAATTCGGCAATGGGTAGCAACATTCTCTATGACGAGATTAATAGGCTTTTCGCTTTATCAAGTTTCGGCAGCCAAGAGGACTACCCTGATACTGATGATGGTACCAAAGCGAAAAGGTCCAAGGATGGACGCTTTAAAAAAGACGGATTTACCAACAAGCAATTGAGAAGCGGAGGCAAAGGGGTCGATAGGTGGCCAATGTTCTATATTCGCATCGATATACAGGATACAAAGCTCTCTCATGGAAACGATGCGGATAGGCTTGGGGAGAGGACTATTTCAAGCCTGATTAAAGTCCTTGGGGCAATGATTACAAGCTTCCTTGAAGAGAACCACTTCAGACCACGTGCGAGATTGGGCCGTCGCAAGCAAGATGTGCCTACAAAGCTAGCAGCCACGGAAAGAAGCTCATTCAGCCGATCTCCAGTTGCGACTATCCATAGATTAGAAGCAGCAAATTCTACGCATGCAGACCATAATTTCAGTACATGGAGTCGAATCAAAATCGGAAAAGGGTCGAAATCTTCGGGTACACCATCGTTGAGCTCCCCTAGCTGCCGGGCGGCCAATGACCTACCCAAAAAGTCGATGGACGCTCCTCGAAATCCGGAAGCCTCAAACACAGTGGTGGAAGACCCTGTAATGAACGGCGTTGATGAGCAGACGCTTGAGTGGAGAAACCCAATCTCTGGTGCTACGGTCCTTGTCAATGCTCGGACAGGTCTTGTGGTTCCCCCTCGGCCTCTGAAACGACCGTCATCAGCCCCTTCTGAGCACTCATCTTCAGTGTTGTCACCTCTCCATACACATCCAGTCCAAGAATCATATCCCAAGAAAAGACTCACTCGCAGTCTCTCCAACCCTTTCGTCGAGCCCAAAGAAGGATCATGGTCCAGTGATCTTCTCAAAAGATGGGAGAATCCTGTTTTTGACATCACAGAAGAGCTCATACCGCAGATCTCGTTCGATGGCCCCACGGTTGAAACGCCCATCGGTCCACATGGCGATCGTTATTGCTGCTCAGACTTGAAAATCCAGAACGCATTCACGCAGGCATCTTCATCATGCTCCGCGAGGATATCAAAACAGGACTTGAGCACGGCAAGGGTTATTTCTCAAGTCGATAAGAAGTTCATCCTCGTCTGCGTTGACAGATCACCAAAAACCAATAGCAAACAGGACGCAGAGCTTCTAATCCTAGTTGACCAGCACGCAGCAGATGAGCGCATACGAGTCGAAGGTCTTCTTGCAAGTCTGAGAGCACGTCCGACCTTACTTCCCAAACCCCTGGTTTTTGAGATCCAAGCTCGCGAGCACCCTCTCTTATCCCGTCTTTCTCCCTCCTTTGCAGACATAGGTGTTGTCTATGACTTGAGCGCCCCAGCTGGAACTTCAAAGTGCAAGATCATCGTGAAAGCACTACCAGCAACAATCGCAGAGAGATGTAGACTCGAGCCCAAGGTCTTGATCGAGTTGATCAGGCGCGAATCTTGGAATTGCGAAGGAGGAGGTGCATTGGTTACAAATTCATGCCCCCAGGGACTGCTCGACATGCTCAACTCACGAGCCTGCAGGAGTGCCATTATGTTCAATGACGAATTGACAAAGGAAGAATGCCAAACACTGGTCCAAAAGCTTGGGAAGTGTGATTTCCCGTTTCAATGCGCCCATGGGAGACCGAGTATGGTGCCATTGGTGGATTTGGGTACTAGCGCTTCGTTTGATATTGGAAAGCGGGTCTGGGATTCGCAAAAGATTGGGCTAGATACGAGTGATGAAGATACAGAGAGAGGCTTTGGGGCTGCTTGGGGATCTTGGAAACCCGCCTGATAGAGAGGTGGTGGGATTGCATGCTTATACAGCCAGTGTCATGTTGTTGCTACCACACTCAACAATATGTGCCGATGTCGAGCTACATCCTGTCAAGAATGGAGGTTACGGTTCGATCAGCTGCGTGGTGGGGTATCATTCTTGTTCTGATATCTATCCTACCGGACACAAGAGGCCACACGCCAATAGAATCGATGATTGATCGATCCGTAGACTAGCAACAAACCCTCGCCTCCGGCCCCCGTTTCCTTTTCTTGCATTTGTTAGCGAGGCACGAGCTAAGTGCGTGGCACGTTCAGTATTAGGGATTCGGAAATGCGTAGCCTCTGTACTCTAGTAAAGCCTACTTCCGCCACCTCTCTACTTCGAGCGCGATGTCCGAGCTCTATGGATTTCTAAGGGACAGATAAGTCAAGTCAAGTCAAGCTCAGAGGAAAGTGCTCAAGGGGCACGAGTATATAAGGTAAGGGCAGGCAGCGAGGTTGAAGGTTCGAGATTTCCCGAATGGGTCACAGAGAGCTTTTGAAACGGTGGATGCATCATATATCAATCAATTCTAGTTCCAATTCCGATACTCTAGTCATCGATGGAACACAGTTCAGCTTCATGTGACATCTCATAACTTAAAGTCCGCCTGGATCGCGCTCTTTGTATCATGTGCTGGCAAGAACAAAGAGCAGAGAATCATTGAATGTTGGCAATGTATTAACATTGTCCGGGGCATGGTCGTCCAACCAGCACCTCTCTGTACTGAGTATGCTCATTGATTGCCAACCTATCCGGACTCGCTTCCCAAGAGTGCACGAAATCCAGAAGAAGCCAGTAGACCACACGGTGTGTTCTCTGAAAATATGCTCGTTGGTTCCTAGTCTCTACAAGCATATTACGAATGTCCAGGAGAATGGCAGATAAGATGCCAAGGTTGTCGTCTTCATCTTTTTCCCAAAGATTCGTCACTGGCGTCTGCTGAAACCTCCAAGCTGCCTTTAGGTTTGGCTGTGGGATCTTATTGTGCCGCGCAGCTGACCACTGTTCCCTCCACTTTCCCTCCACTGCTCAAGCCTAGCTGAGGCCTTTGATCTCCGAGGTTCGCCAATAGAGACTATGCTAGAGCTGAACGGGAGCTGAGCTTGGCCGAACAGATATTAAGGACTGCGTACATTCATCTGCATTTAAGAAACAAGTCGACGTTGAACAGGCCGCGCTCGCGAGCAGACAGTCTTAGGTCCTCAATTTCCTTCTCTGGTATCATGTCCAGATACCAGTCCCATGCAGTCTCAGCATCAGATTCTGGGTTCAGGCACGGATGTCGACCGCCATGGGCAACATAGAACTCGATCTCACACAGAAGTTCCTGGTCGGTATGTTCGTCACGTGGACGGCGAGGCCAAAAAACAACACTCCCACAGTGTTTAAAGATGCTTTTCATCTTCAGCTCGGTTAGTCGTAGCAGGCAGCGCATGCCCTCCACAACGCCTTCCCAGGTACCATCTAGCAGGTCGATGTCATTCAACTCAAGCCGTCTGAGTCGGGCTCGCCCGGAAACGAGCATTAGGAGATCCCAACCGCCGATTGCCAGTCCCGAAAGGGAAAGCTCCGTCAGCCTTGGCCAGACGCCAATGGCCGGAAAGATCTCATTGAAACAATAATTATTCACACCTGTAGGAGCATACCTCTCACAAATGTCTTTCGACAGGCGTATAGACAGTTGTTCAAGTCCGCGCGTCTGCGTCAGGAGCTCTGGAAGAACAGTCAAGGCGTCTCTGTGATCAGAACTGTCAATGGTGATATGGATATCAAGACACCTCAATGATGAGTACGCTGTCATAAAGTGCCAAATATCATAATCGGTCCAATTGGATCTGTTGAGTGCTTGCTCCGGAAACCCTCCTCTCAAGTCGTCATTCAGAATACGAAGGGAATTTAACTGCTTGTTAGTTGCGCGTATCGCCCAGGTAAGCATATGCAATTGGGCCCGAATCTGATAACGTCCATAGTCGACATCTGGCAGCGCTCTCCATCCACAAGGGCGAAGATGAAATGGATTCCAGGTACGGCAAAGAGGCGAGCCTGATAATGGCCTATGTGAAGTGTTGGGGCTAGACGTGCTAAGGTACTCATCCTCGTGGAGAGCGTTCCAGATATCATGACGGACTACCACAGAGCGTAGATTGTTGAGAGAGCCGAGTCCCGTATAAAGATCATTGGAAAATAAACCACTTTCGATACCGGATCGCTCAAATGCAGAGTGATCTCTGTGTTTCTGATGGCCTTCAACGAGGAATTTGTACCTTTTATGGTTCTTGTAGAGGTTCTTGGAGAGCTTGGAATAGCTTACTATCTCCTTTTGGCAATATTGGAAGAATTTATTGATCTGAACATCCCCGCTGTTGAAAGGAGTGTCGGGGTGCCGCCGGCACCACCGCTGTGCGATCCAAAAGACGAAGTAAAAGATACTGTCGAAATAGTCCTTAAATTCCAAATCCCTTCCAAAGAGCGATCCATCATACACAAGCTCCCTGATGCCCGTGCTGATAACCGGATGTCTCGTGATGTTCTTGAACACCTCCATATCCTTCGCCCGAGACGATATATACACCCTATCAAACAGGGGCTTCGTAGCCAACGTGTTCCATTCCTTCGAAACCAGTCTGACGGTTTTGAGGTCCAATTTGTCGAGCTGAGCCAGCACCGCGACTTTCAGTTCAGGAGGGAGGTACATCGCTCTCGGAGGCAGTACGTCGTTCCGCGGTGCCAGGCCCCTAATCCGGCGTGACGACCTTCTAAGCTTATTCTCCATACTGTGTTTATAGAGCCGGAATGGTGAATACGTTCGCTGTTTTCAAGCAGATCAGTAAACCGACCAATTCAATCAGCCTCCCCAAGCTCACGTTTCAATTGGGCCGGACGCGTACCAGTTGACCTCAGGAAAATCACAAAACCGTCTCCATCACAGCCTTTCCATCCTCACATTCCAGCCAACGCACCAAGTACAGCTTGCCCAGCGAAGCGTTTACAAGGCTGTGACGCGCAAGATCAAAAGACGAAAGCATCGTCTACAAACACAAACCAAAAACAAACACAGATCTGCCAAGCAATCGATCGGCCCGCAAGTTTCTCCGCCACCAATCTTGGCAACTCATCTACGGAGTACAGTACTCTCGTACACCTGCACCTGCACCTCCCCCAATAAAAACCCACCACAAAAATCCCACTCCATTGGCCAAAAGCCCCATCCCCCACAGCCCAATAAAAATCCGCTTCACAAACCACAAACCCCCCCGCGCCTGAGCAAATAATCCCCACCACCGGCTCCGGTCTAATCCACGCAGCCCAAACTCGCAGCTTCACTGCACTCCCACAGCAGCCAGCTTGACTGAAAAAGAAACCCCACAAAACCTCCACAATGCAACCGCATCATTGGACCACCCTCTCTCCACCCAGGAAACCCAACCCCCCCCCCTCCTGCATCGCCCAAATGTGGAGAAAAGCCCATGCAAAAGAACAAAACACCTGTATCCCTACCCGGACGGACCCCCTCGTCAAGAAACCAGGACAAAACAACATCTCGCTCTTTCTGACACAGTCAGGTCCACCAATGTGAACTCCTCGCATTCGCAACATTCAACGATCCAAAATGTCCGAATGTCTCTCCTCGTCTCGGTACAATGGTCCGAAATCCACATCATCCCATGCAAAAGACCACCTGTACCCCTACCCGGAACCCCGAGTCAAATAACCAGGCAAAACGCATCTCGCTCTGACACAGCCAGGTCCACCAATGTGAACTCCCCGCAACAATTCAACGATTCAAAATGTCCGAGTGTCTCTCCTCGTCTTAGTACCGTAGTCCGAAGTCCACATCATCCCATGCAAAAGAACAGAACACCTCATCAAATAACCAGGCAAACGGCATCTCGCCCTTCCACACAGCGCAGGTCCACCAATATCAACTCCCCGCATTCGCACTCTTACCATTCAACTCATCAAAATGTCCGAGCCTCTCTCCTCCGCAGTCCATACATACGTAGTCTATTATCCACATCAGTCGCCCGACATCTGCAACCCGCGTACTGGCGCGCTTAATAATCCCTTCCCTTCCCTTCACCCCATCATTCGCATTCGCATATGCCACAACACAAGGCCCGTAGAAGCGCCCGAGAGGGAAAGGAAGAACAAGTCGGGTCGCATAATCCCATCCCACAATAGCCAGGCCAAAAAACCGTCAGCACAGGCTTTTCTCATCCGTCTTTTTGACGTGCGAATCGCGGCCGGGAATGCTTGGTTACAAATGTCTCACCGCATGCAACGCCAACAATAACGAACACACGAATCACTAAAATCTCATCTGACCGTCTACTTAACCCCGCATTCGAACGCAGTGGCGCCACAGCGACGCTGCCCTAAAGACACGGGGCAAGAGGCTAAAGGATAAGGATTAAGGATCAGCCTGGGGCATAGGGGAAAATCGAGACGTAATTCTCCGAGCCGCACCTGCATGAGTAGTGGAGGCCAAGGAGACATGTGTAAGATGGCACTATCGTAGGCACGGGATCATGATTAATCAGACTGGTAGTGTTAAACATTAAGGAAGTGGTTGACGAGAAATTGAGATCGGCGTAGTAGACGAGTAGATGGCACGGATGGTAGTAAATGGTAGTAAATGATAGTAAATGCTAGATGGTTTGGGATATCTTCAAGTCTATAGTTCGTTTGAGATCGTCACAAAGTAGCTCAAATATGTACAGTCGAAACGCTGCAGAAAGTCAAATGGTGTATCGTCCTCGAAGACGGAATGCTATGCTGCTTCGACGCCCAG
This sequence comes from Parmelia sp. 050094, assembly GCA_018257885.1. Taxonomy (NCBI): domain Eukaryota; kingdom Fungi; phylum Ascomycota; class Lecanoromycetes; order Lecanorales; family Parmeliaceae; genus Parmelia; species Parmelia sp. 050094. The sequence continues at coordinate 17,789 of JAEUBB010000484.1, forward strand.
TGCGATGCTGTATGGGCGGCCCGCGCTTTGTAACATGATAAAATAGAATTGTAGATAGCAAGCCGTCAATGCCTGAGACTGATCCATCCTGACGCCTTTTCTTGATCCTTCATTCCTTGTCTGAATAGGACTAAACGAGAATTTGCCGCAGTACGCTAGATTCATGATGGTGTAACGTGAGTCGAAATGTGTACGCTGGTGACAATGGAGGGACTGATGCATATGCGGCGGCATAGCGATTTTGGTTATGGTGACGCTGGTGAGTGGTGATGGTGAGTGGCGTTGATGATATGAGACTTGATTGCCAAAATTCGCCCCTCGTCGATGCTCAATCTTCAAGGGTCGGAAAACGACTATCCCTCATGCCAGTGCTGGACTTCTTCTTCCACCCTAGCATCTTCTTCCATGTGTTGTCGTTGCGATTTCTAGGACTATGTCCACCGAAGTCGCTTGAGGGAGGTGTGTTTGGTGGCGTCATTGGCTCTCTGCCCGGACTTGACGCACTGGCGGAATCGTCGTCTAGTAGCCCTGGATCTCCGCTACCACTTGATGTGTGACTCTGTGCTCGGCTGCCTCTCGTAAATCCAGGAATGGGCGTCAGACGACCAGTTGGGTCATCCCTTGACGATGATAAAGGAATGTCGACCGAGGATGTTGGAGATGTACGTTTTCGAGACCTGCTCCTGATTGAACTCTTCTCATTGGAGCTGTCTGATCCCCCTCGTTTTCGAGGCTTCACTTCGGCAGGCTTTTGGCGACTGTGTTGTGGTTGCTGAGATCTGGAGGATGGGACCTCGTTCAAAAAAGAGATCAGAACTGACTCTTCCATGAGGTTGTAGATGATCTTGACTGCAGCTTCCAGGTCTTCTGGGTGCGGCGGCGTTGGATTGTTAGGAAGTAGAAGTAACCTTTCACGCACGCTGCTAGGGATGTTTATTTCCCGAGGGCAGTCTGGCATTATATAGGCGCTGATCAGACGCTGCCATAACATCCTCAAGTACCGACATTCTTCCACCTCTGGTGTTATGGGCATGCCAGCCATCTGTGCAGCCAAGGCATCGTACCTCTTTCGATACCGTTCGGCGTCCATTGTAAATTCCAGATTTTCCAAACAATGATTCTGCGAGAGGTAGGCGGTAAACGCGCTGAGCGTCCACGGCGGCGGTGCAGAATTTGACAGGACATCTGGGAGGGTAGGTCTTTGAGGATGATAGGGCCCATCATTTTGAGTGTAACCTTCAAGACTTGGGGGTCGAGATGATCTGATGTCTTCCATAGACATGGTCTCTTCGTCGTCAGCGTCCCAGTCTGCGATGACGATTGAAGAACGAGGTGACGTTTCTGGTGGGGGTGTGGAGAGATACGGTGATGGGGGTGTCTCAGGTTTCCTGCGGATCATGGCTCGTTTCCAGTCCCTAATCCTAGACCGTGTTCTTTCGCTTGCTGAAGCCTTCCTTTTGTGTGAGCGGCTTCGGCCCGGTCTATACGAGGATGACACGTCTGGGTGAGCCACCTTGACACGAGGCCTCGAAGTCTTCGAGGAAGTCTTTTGGAGTGTTGGATGTTGTGTGGATCATTTAAGAGAAGGGGAGCCGGATGTAGGAGGCTCAGTGCTGGGTCCGATTTGCTTTTTTGTCACTTGCAGGTTCCTGGTCTGTAAGATGACGAAAAACGGCTCGATCGATTCGATGTATTCCACCAGACGCAGTGAGTACCCGAATTATTTCTCTCACGCGTAATCCTTCTCTTTGACCGGTGGATCAGAGGGTCCAAGGCACACGGAATGTTCGGGAGGCTGCAGGATTTGAAGCAAACTTGTGGAATCGGTGGCTTGCGGATTGTGTCTTGTCGGCAAACTTTGACGGCTTGGAGTGCAAGATGATGAGGATACAGACTGTTGATTGAGAGTAAGGAAGGTGGAAATGTAGATATTCGAAGTTGAAATCCACGACGGGGAAGAGAAGAACAAAAGGTGGATGGTGGAAGGTGAATATAGAAGAGAAAGGAGCGTTCTTCTGGCGACGCAGATGACTGTAATTAATTGAAGCAGTTATTCAACCAAAAAACGGGGAAAGGGCTAATAAGTGGGAAGCGGCGGCGCAAGGAATTGCAGGGGTTTGAGATTCACAAGACACAAGACGTAACCAAATCCACGCTACTCCATCACGCTAGAAGGTTTTTCTTTGCTGTGTAGAACAACCTTATTTTCCAATTATAACAAATCACAACAAATCACACCCTTTTCCCATGATTTATTGCCCCATTCCCATTCATCCATTACTAAGCCTTACGCACCCTAATCTATACTAACTGCCACGACTGCCATCACTCCCACCCAGCTCCCAAATTTATCCCCCTTGGAAGTGTGACTTGCCTCAACCTGCCCTTTCCTTACTCATGACCGAGCTCCCGGGTTACGAGTGAAATCTGCACGCTTCCTCATCATGCACTTCTCATCTCCGTATTTATGCGACAAAGAACGGACCATGTCCTTTGGTCTCCGTCCGGCTAGCATGACTCCATATTTCGAACCTCGGCGGCAACAGACGAGAAGCAAACTTAGCTGACACGCTAGTGGGGATAGCGAGCAAGGCAGCAGCCAAAAGAGAAGGCAAACAACTCGAATCGCTCCAGTGCGAAAGCACAAGCCACCCTTAGCGACCTGCGACTCGGCTAAAAATGTGGTTATTCTGGTTATTCGCGACAGTGGATGGCTCTGAGACGGTCATACTCGCCCCGATACTCCCTTTCGTCCTTTACGGCTCTTTCAAACCATCGCCTCTTTGGTCAAACCCTTCGGAGAATTTGTTGGCCAGTCCCGTCATCAAGCCGAAATCCCACGCCTCGTCGAGTCAGAACGGACAAGGGTCATCCGTGTGACCAGCCCTAAGGGCCAGCTAGGGAGGTAGCTGACTCGCTCTTGATTGGGGGAACTGCGGAGGTCAGAAGCCGCCGCTTTACAGGGTTCGCCAATATGGTGCATTTATTCGTAGCCCACGACTCTGATAGATTGCATCCCCAAGCCGGATGATCAGCGTGGGAGACGAGACCTAATTGTTGCGCATGTATGAGCCCCCAGTAGACTGTCCAGCAGGCGCGCCTCTAACGAGGGACCTCGTTTCCTATTTTCTCTTGGCATACATCACCCCGACGCTAGGGAAACTAGGGAAACTTCCGGAATATTTCCTTTTCGCAGCAGCAACGCAGATCTTCTCACTCCTATCGCCCTGAGGCTGCGCTTATACATGCCAATGCCAACGCATGAAGGTACCTTACCGCGCATCCTGATTACAACCATCATCCATGGACCCTGTCACGCCTCTGTGTGCAGAGTACCGGCACGGATATGATCGTCTTCCCATCAACGAGGAGGCATTATTAGCTGTTCTACAATCATGGAGCCGCAAGATCTCCGTGAGCTAATTGATGCGTCATGAGAAAATTGCTTGATCCACCAATCCATGTACCCTGGTTGGCAGTTTTATTATTGTAAAATGATGCGGCCGACCTCTTTCGCATACTCAGTCCTTGTCTCTCTTTCCACCGAGTGAGTGATCTTTATTTGGACATTGCTTACAGGCTTTCTGCCGTGAGACATATGCGTGAACCGGATGCAGTCTCTAAATTTGCAACATCAATATCCCAACCAGCGGCTCTGATTCTCTCGACGAAGTCGTCCCATTGATTAGTAATGTCCCTCAATGTTATTTCGAATAGCTCAAGTAGATTCTCTGTGCTCGCGCCTGTCGCATATTGATTTAGGAAGCGGTGAACACCCCAAAGAGCTAGTGCCCAAGCCTTCAGTTGTGCTCTGGCTGAGGCTTGATCCTTCAGGACAATATATGCTGTCCTTTGCGGTGGATTATACCATACTAAGAACTCTTCATGGCGGTAGGTCTTGACCAGTCTCTCTAAGAGGAAATCATCGTCGCGTATAGCGCCTGTTGCGATGTGCGCAGGCGCCAGGGTCTTTAACAGGCTGTGCAAAGTCCCCCCTATTACTGCTTTGGCGAAGGGTTTGCCTCCCCATCGCAGGATGCCATCCCATTCAAATATGCGTTCCCCAGATGATACCTCATCTGGTGTCATCACCTTTTCATTCTCCAAGAAATTGGAGATAAGTATATTGGCTCTCTGACGGTTGAGGGTATGCAAGCTGACTGCTCTTACTGCAGCGTGATTCATGGCTAGGTGTATCGAGAGTAGCACAATGAGACATGACCAGGTCGATGTTGGGGATGACACGTATGAAACCACAACGCTGCCAGCCTACGCATCGGTAAATAAGCTGTCGGCATGATCAAAGCAAAGATATGCACCCACTAGCATCCTGCGAAAATCGGGGAATAAGCGATCTCATCTCAAACAGGCATATAGCTTACGGGTTTGGGGAGCATGCAGAAGGAAAACTTCCCGTAGATCTCCTCGCAGGGCTTGGCTTGAGATCGAGGATTTGGCATCCACCATTCCTGTAGGATGGAAGGACTTCGGGATGTACGTACCCTACTAGCGAAATTACAGTCTCTTGGCTCGAGTCTTTCTGCTTGACAGTCAGTGGACATCCTAGCTGCGAGGCGCAAGAGTCAACTGCATAGGTCGCAGTCCAGTGTGAGCAGGAATGGGCGGTGAGGAAGACACGGCATGGTGTATTCCCTTTAGATACAAGGCCGCGCTCCCCAGAAGAAAAATGGCGGACTCACCGCATTCAATTCCCCCAAATTACCCCATTTGGCGAAATGAGCACTCAGGCTAGCCTTAGAACTCCCGGCAGCAACGCCACATAACGCCCTCAGGACGCTTGAGAAGCTGAGCAAGATTACTCTGAGTGCTTTAGGCAGAGCAGGCGAAAGGCAGTCAAAAATCATAGCCGTGTCATTGAAGACATCCGCGGCAAGCCTATACATTTTGCATTCCGGCTCAAGCGAAGTACCGAGCCTGTAGGCGAAGAGGATCGTTGCTATTCGGCCCATACTCTCTTGAATCACAGAGAGCAGAAGGGCAGCTGTAGGCGACGCAGAGGCATCTCCGACCCCAACGCCTACAAAGCCGTGTTGGTCCGTCAGTCTTTCTCACACCTTGTAGATGACTATGTTTATTTATCGTCGAGGTCACCGGGTATCTTACCCTGAAGCACAGCCCTAGAAGACAACAGCCCGGCAATGGAGCTTGAGAAGGCTTGCAAAGAATCCTATAGAATTAATCTACCAGCTAAAAGAGCAAGTGGAGGGGATCTGGGCAAGGGTAGTCATACGTAGACCTGGTACCTGTCTCAGAGTCGTTAGCCAATCAGTATTTATTCACTCCAGGCTTGGTGCCGGAAGACTGGCATTTGACAGGGTATAAATTTCCCAAATTCTGACCAAATCAAGATCAACGAGCGGCCTCTTGAACTGTTCAGCTCTATTTCTGGAATGAACAAACATGAACCACACATCAATGGAGGCGTGTACCCAAATGTGACGCGTAAATTGGGTTCATCTGCTCACAGTTCGGCTTTTTTCAACATGGCTTGAAAGACGCTAGACAGAGCCATACGCACCACATGTAATCACTAGTCACACTGTGGGGATAGCCGGCAGGCAGAAAGATGTTGAGCAGTCGCGTCGATAGACTGCTTTGCTCCTCGGTTCTCTGCGAATGGCAGTCATATTGTACTTAGCTTGATGCTCGTGGGCAGAAGATAGCAAGGAGTGCTATAGGCATACGATGAAGTCGATCCTGTGGCTGCCTTTGGAGGAGACATATGTAGCTATGTCTCTCCCAGCTTCGTCGTGTTCAGAGATGCGAAGGTCCATGATGATGATGATGATGTATGACAATGTTTGATCAGACCAAGCAGTAATGGGATGCACTAATGACACGAGTGTCATTAAAGTCGTACATAATCTAAGGTAAGGTAGAGTGATGGCCTCGTGGGAGGCGGGATGACTAACAGGGGCGGTAAAATGTAAAAGACAATCAACGAGACAAATACAATTGGCTTGGTGTTTCGATGGCTGCAGCATGCAGGTCGGTTACCTGTCATATTATTACCATTTACCATAGAGAATTATTCCAGATTTCAATCATTCGATTCATTTAATTCTAATAAATGATTGGTTCGCAGGAGATCTCACGATTAGATCGCAGTCTACGCAGCACTCTATCCCTAATCGTGGCCTAGCAACCCTAGCAACCCTAAGGTAGGCAGATGACTCAAAGTCAATCAGAACGCCCCCCCAAACACGAGGCCTTAGAGCCCCTGCAAATTCCGCCAAACAATTAAAACATCCAGAATTCGGTCAACGAGGACACGGACCATGCTCTTAGTACTCACCGAACATGTCCACCAGCTGTTGGCTGGCAAGAGGTTACGGGTTACAAATTGCAGTTCGCAGGTGTGACAAAAGCCCTCATGGAAAAGGGCAAGCCTTTGCGTGTCCGACATGAGATGCGCAGAATTGCATTTGCATGCTAAAGGTACATAAAGTACCTTACCTACATACCTTAGATGCACGAGCCATGTTGATTATTGTTGAAGCGAGGCTAGCCTGACTCTTCCATGCGATGATGCGAGACAAGCTTCCTTAGTCTTTAGCTGATAATCGAAAGGTAGTAATAAGTGGGGTTTGATTCTTTGCATCTCAGATCAGTCGCAAAGTCAAACCCTAAGCTACTTATTTCACTTATTTGACTTATTTACTTACTTACATACAACTCTAGACTTCCACACTTCCAGCTGTTATTTCTTTCTTCAACCCAAGTGCTGCAGTTTGCCAATTCCTCTTTCCTTTCCAATCCTTCTCCTTCCTTCCTTTCATCTTCGTTTTCTGCTTCTTCTTTTTCTTCTATATCACCTTCTACTTCTTTCTCATCCATTCGCCCCTCAATATGCCCAACAAGTACTCACACGGACTTGTTCTCTCTCAACATCAGTATCGCGGCATCCTCGACACCCAGCCCCCCCTCTCGTTGAAGCCTCCCTCTTCATATCAATCCGAATCTCGTTCTCGTACTCGCTCCCCTGCCTTGTCAGTCTTCTCTCTCTCAGACTACTCGGATTCAGGCTCTGCGAGCTCAGATTACCTTCGTCTCGAGCCGGAGATCGGTTCCGAGTCTTCGTACCGTTATGGGAGTGCTAAGCGTGCGAGTCGTCAATCAGTCGACACGGCATTTCTGGACACTCGGCTGTCCCAACCGACGTCTGGCGAACGCTCACGTCCGCTCTCCACTAGACTTCGCCTTGAGTCTCCCTTTGGAAATCGAATAGAAGAATCACCTTCGCGACCTCCAAAGCTCGAGCCTGCGCTCTCGGAACGTCCGTATCATGAGATTCCTCCTGCTTCCCGCCCCAATCTCGAGTCTACTCCTCAAGAACGGCTTCGCATCCGGGATTCTCCTCCCCCTCCCACGAATCCCAGACCACCTTTGCACCACAAGAGCTCCTCCACCGAAACACAGATATATGCTCCCGAAACCACCAACTCCCCTCCGCCTACGCGAGAAGACCAAGACCTATTTTCTGAAGAGGCAGATGAGCCCAATTCCTTGCGCGGCCATACAATCAACCGCCAATACCATTCTCCTGCTCCTACCCTACACGAACGCCCGAATTACCCCTCTCGGCCATCTCTAGACACTCGGCATCTCACCTCTCCTACATCCACACAAGAGCGACAACATGTGTTCTCGATGGATTCTCCCGGGAGTTCCCCACCTCCTATATCTAGAGGGGATCGCAAAGAGCGCTTCTCATCGGAGACTCAGCGTGCCTATCTGTCTTCTCCAACACGAAACCGCCGACAAAGCTTCCTACAGGAGACTCTGGCTCTGGCTTCGTCTCCGTCTGTACAATCCCCATCAGCAGAATCTCCTTTTGGAACGCAAAATTCACCTTTGTTTCCCTCTAGTCGAGATCTCCAAGATTTTTTCTCCGCAGAAACGCAGGGTTCCTATTCGACTCCTGCTGCGACAATAGACCGGCGCGACTTCGCCACCATGACGGTCCCGTCCGCCTTGTCTACACGGTCCCAGAATGACCAGGTTCGTCCTTCATCGAACATGCAGCGGTTGCAGTCGCCTCGCCAGTCACAAGACAACCAACGTCGCCCCTCTGTAGCTAGGCAGCATTCCTCTTTTGAGCGTCGACCTCAGACTTTGCAGGAATCATTTTACGGCTCGCGGCAGTCGATGGATTCCCAGGGTAGAAGAGATCGCCAAGATGAGCCTCGTCTGGGTTTATCGTCGAATCAGTCTTTTAAAGAAACATCGCGCAGCCGGGGTCAATCCTTCAATTCGAAGACCACACATGATCGCCAAGCTCGCCCCTCTCCGAGTGCCCAGCAGCTATCTTTGGCGCAATTCATTCAAGAGTCTGAGAAAATCGAGGAGCCCACGGTTGAATCGCAGACTTCATCATCGCAACGGGCACCATCATACAAGGGAAAATCTAACTCGAGTCAGAATACTTTGGCCAGCGCTCAGAGGTATACTCCCAAGGATACGTCACTCGAGCATGGCCCTCAATCACGTCGAGATCGGCCCTCAAAGGTTCCTGATACGTTTGCTTCGCAGCACAAGATATTGCTACCAACCAGCCAAGGTGGTTATGACAATGTGTTGATCGAAACCCATGGATTTCCTCCTGAACGCCCACCGTCGCCCCCCGCGACGCCGGACTCGGGCAAAAGCTTCTCACTGACACGCCAGGCAAAAGGATCCCAAAAGTCAAGACCTCCTCCGCCAATCCCACAACGCAGCGTAAGGCGAAGCCCTCCACGACAACGGTCTATGCTGCGCTCGACTAATTCGTCGATGGATAAGCTGCCTTCAGAACCTCCAAAACCGAGAACGTCATCGTCCATCGATAAGCTCCTTCCAGATCCCCCAAGACCGAAGACGTCATCATCCAATCATGCCCCGACCAACCCGAGCAAACCTACGGCCGTGCATTCCCCGACATTTTCCATATCTACACGTAGATCTTCGATCAATGCATTCACGTCATCGCCATCCGCGCCCTTTTCTGGTTTCAGTGAGACAATGCCGTCTCCCCCACGGAAGTCATTCAGCCCGTCTAGAGACGAGGATTTCTTCGATGACGAAGACCTGGGGCCTCTACCTTCACCAATTGACTTCAACGTCTTACCTTATGAAAACCCGAATGCCGGCCCAGCAATATTCCGTGCGACTCAATTAGGACTGGAGCGCCAACTTCCACACCGCTACGAAGACCCTAACGCCGAGCCGGCATTCTTTCGCGCCACCTCACTCGGGAGATCAGTCTCACACAGCAGAACGGCCTCATCCCGCGCCTCGTCCTTTGATTCCGCGGCTCCTCCACCCATTGGCTTGAACAGACGGATAACCCACGCCACGGCTGAACCCCATCAACCCAAGGTACCCAAAAAGGAAAGCAAAATGTCACTCCTATCATTCCTCCGATCAGCTTCCGCTCCCAAAGCCGTCCTCTACTCCGAAGCTACACAAGGCCAACCGCCAGTCTCACTGTCCGCTTCGAAAACTCGGTACAATGCACTGAGGGCCCGAGCAGATGCGAGGATGAGACCTGGATTAGACCCTCGGACAAGCGCAGCACGGAGCCCCGCTCACGTGGACGCGGCGGAGAAGAGGAAGTCTTGGCTCAAGGGCGACGAGGTCGAATTGAATCGCGCGGCAAGCCGTCTGGAGAAGAAGAGAGAGTTTGAGAGAATATTGAACAATATATGAGTATGACGGACAAGGTTTATGCAAGGTCACCGGATATATGATACAAGGCAGTCATGGAACAGAGGTCCTTTATGTACTATACACACTGCTTGCATCTTTGTTTCCTCCCCCCCCCCTGGCGGAAAGGTTCATCTGGCTCGCTTGCAGGATTGGGGATAGTGTAGTGGGACGGCGTGCGTATTTGATACCCGATAGATATAGATACCCTATTTTGCTTTGACGTCTTCACTTGCTTACTTTCCACCGCTCTCTTCTCTTTGCATCGTTCATCCAATCGAACAGCTATAGATGGAATATCCAACCCCCCCCTATGCACGAGTACAGATGACCATGAACCCCGTACCCCTTTTCTTAACTTCCAAACCAAAAAAAAAAACAAAAAACACCATCCATACCCATCACCTTCTCCTCTGCTCTCTCAAGCCATCAAGCCAACCCCATACAT
>JAEUBB010000485.1:4084-20908 GCA_018257885.1 Parmelia sp. 050094
ATCCAAATCGCTAGGCGGATCATTCGTCCAGAGTGAGTGGAGCGGCCCGAATTCCAACAAACGAATCAATTTTAGGCTCAAGGTTGCTGAAGATGAAGGATGGGGAGTGCAGTGTGTTGGAGATGGGTCTGACTGGGAAGAACACATTAATCGGCGAGAGCCCGGAGGAGCCTATGCTCTCTACGTCGAGGGGGGACACCTTTCACAGTATGCACTTGTGAACTTTAGAAGAGTTCAGTATGATGACACCACGTCAAAGTTTGGCAGCGGTCAGTGTTACCCTGCTAGTAACAGGGACAATGCTAATCAATTATTAGAGTCGGACTATCCGTGGGTCTACCATGTCGTCTTCATCAATGGGCCCGTGGGATTGTCGGTTGAAATATGGAACAAGGGAGAGAGGATTAAGAAGGCGTGGTGTCAACGCTAGCAGATATGGCGGCCGTTAAACATACGAATTAGAGGGTTCAAGAGATCGTCAACAGGGTGCGTCGGAATGGGGTTGCTCTATATCCAGTCATGACATTTGTGAAGCTGGTGTAGCTTTGGTGATCACGGCTAGCTTGAACGAATTCGTGGCTTTCTGCTACAAGGTCATTATCCGAAAGCGTTTCTTGGCATGTCCAGGAACTTTCGGTGCAGACCTCCATACGAAAGCAAGCAGGTAGTAGATCAAATTTGTGGCCTCCTAGGCGTATAGATAAAGCGCTTCTCAAGACTTTTTGTAATGCTGACCTTGCTTGTCCAGCCGGCTATTTCATGTTGCGTGACTTATCTTATGTATACTTTACGTGATTATCACTATGGTAGGGACAAGTCGTGAAAGCTGATAGGCGTCCCGCCGCTCAACGTGATGATCTCCTGGATTACCATATCCGCATTTCGTACCGTCAGAGTTGATTTCATATCCCATTCAACCTGAATAAGCTTCGTCTTGTTGCGCATTCCTGCCCCTCGTTAGTATACTAGTGTAGCCGAAAGCATAGCTATTTTATTTACCTGAATCTGTCAAATCCGTTGCTTTTGAACAGAAGTGGATCGTGATGTGATCTTTGAGTATATTCCATTTGTGATACTTTCCACCCACTAGTAAGCGCTTGGCATGCTCTTCGATCTGAGTAAGATTTCCTTGCTGAAGTAACTCAACTCCCTATTCTTTGTCAGGGATGTAAAAGTCCATACGGCCGGTGCTGTCATGGGCATGTTCAGGGAAGATTGGTAGTCCCTCGAGTTCTTTCTGCATACAAGCATACATCTCAGACCCAAAGGCTGCCTCAGGAATAGCCCACGAACGTTGAGGGTCTTGACTCTGCGATGTGAGTGCAGCAGGGTTGAAGTTTCTCATGGCCTTGAGACGAACTTCTAATAATGAACGTGAATCCGGTGGCGCGGCAAGGGACGGGCCAGTAAAGAGTTGGGAGTAAGCGACACTAATGAATGTTAGAAACAGTTTTCTTGAAAGAAATCTAAACGTACCGCTGATGCAATCTAGATGCAAATCTGTATCTGATTTTGTCGCCATTGGACAACGAATGAAGCAGTCCAAATTGGTGGCACAATTGAAATGTCAATGGCTGTTGGGTTGAGAGAACTTGATATCCATCCACACTTCCCACAGCTAGCTTCAGGGCTTGTCGAATATGATCAATCGTGATGTTGCAGAGTTCCGGGTTTCTATTTTGGACCCTGGGAAGGTCATAAGCTCGAACACTCTCTTCCCTCTCTTCTGTATAACAGCCTCTCATACGAAGCCTTTTCACGTGCTCAAGAAAGTCGGTGCGACCCATGATTGTACGCAATCGAGCAGCATTCCAAACTCGATCCTCTTGCCTGTATTTGGGCAGCTAAAGAACAATTAGCTTGGAGGAGAAAGCGGAGCAAGTGGAATGTTTTAACCTGCAAAATTCCTGTTTGGAGGTAATTGAGGAGCATAGAGAGCATGCCCGCATGACCTTCTGTCTCTGCTTCTAGGAAATCGTAAACGTCCGGATCCAAGACAGTTCCATCCAATTTGAGATGCCATTCTTCGACAACTTGCCTCATCTCACACGCTGATAGCAGTATTTGAAGTCCATTCTCGGTTGGAAATAGCTCAACTCGCCTGCACGGTGGTATTTCAACGCATTCCGAGTCCTCAGGTCCATATTGCATTACTGCCGTGGCGGATCCGTAGGCACACACCAGAACGAAGAAATCAGAACTCTGTTTATCTGGGCTCTTGAAAAGATCCATCCACATCATTTTCTCCTTGTATGTGTTTGTAGCCTCGTCGATCAGAAAAACCGGTTTGCGGGGTTTCGTAGGACTTGTCGACGATTTCTTCAAGACTTTCTCTCGCTCTCTTTCATTATTCTTTTTGGCCGTCTCCAGATGTTGCTCGAGTACTTGGTAATACGGCTCGCGGCTTATATCTTCCGGCGAGCGGTCGTCCCAGATGATTCGTACGGGCTCAAGATCCTGATGATTGACAAGGATCTCGCGGCCAAGAAGGCTCAAAAGCACTGATTTGCCTACTTGAGGAGGCGCACGTATGACGATAAAAACCTCGTTTATTAGAAGGGTCATCATTTCATCCACGAGGTCTTTCCTTGGGCATGGATAGTCTACCCTTACGGGAAATGCCGTGAATATCGGCCAGTGTGACACCACGTTGTGATTGCATTGTATGCAGCGACATTCGAACGAGCGGTAAAGACCCTGTGAGCATGTACAACTTTGGCACGATCCGGACGTATGAGTTTCTGACTGCCGGAACGGAGATTTTAGCCCTCCGAGATGTTTTGAAGAGGTACAGCTAGTCATAGTTGAGGTAGTGGGGCTTGGAGTTTGTGTAATTTTAGTACTCGGAGCGAAGTGGTGGCGACGGAGGTGACTGTACTCACCCTTGTGTTGAGAACGTCGTATGCTGCTGAGTGTCTGTCTATCTTGAGTTGGCTTTTACTTCTCGGCCTTTATAGTCAATATCTGACATCGAATCCTGCTGCTTTATGAGATAATGTATTTCTGCTCTGACTAATGTGTATGCATTAATGTCGTGATCGAGGGTGGGCTTCAACAAGAAGAAGAGTCAGACTTGCCGAAGAATGCCCGATATTTTATCTGACAGGCAACTGGTTCTACGTTTTCGAGCGAGATGATAGTCGCCGGTCGCGGTCGACCAGCAGCATCAGTCACCATTGTACGTTTCTCGGCTTCTGTTACAAACTGCTCCCTGCAAGAAGCCTTCACGATAACAGTATAGCTGCGTCTTGCATTTACTGCCATCGAGGAACACGTTGTTAACAAGTTTTCACAGTCATAGCAACTGAGGCTTCCTCAAGTTCAACTCAGCACTAAACCCAAAACCTTATCGCCAGATATAGTTGTCATTCCCACGTGCGTTCCTGCTGTCTGAATCCCTCGAGCTTCTCCTCACGCCCCCCTTCATTCCTCGCCAACCAAGACGCCCTCGATCAAATCGAATCTGGCTAAAGAATCTACTACGAAAGCAATGTCTATGGAAGAATAAACGAGGAGGAATTCATTTGCACCATCTAAGATAGCCGCCAATTTCTCAAAAAGTCAGATTAATAGATAGCTGCTATTACAGCACAAGCCATTACCATAGCAATCACGCTCGTCCTGCTATGGTGGAGTAGAGGTCTCCTAAATTCTTCCGCCTCTGGAGCAAGCGAGCTCCTGACGAGGACGTCAAAATGCTTGTGCTTGAGTGGGAGCGGTGAGGTGTTTCGAGTCAGGGGGAGTGTTGGACAGTTGGACTCTTTATACCTGGCTTACATAGTCGTTTGGTCTGGGGGCTCTTCCTCCGTAGAGGTTGCTTCGTAGTATACCCGCTCGTGAAAGGGCTCGACGTTACCGAAGCAGTAATTGGTGGCGAGCCTTGATATATCGATGAGGTATCGAGGGTGGATCTTGGTATTTAGAGTATCGATTAGTCCTAAGGTCACTGCAGAACGCTGGAAAGGCCCTTATTGCTCTTCTGAACGTTGGGAGATAGGTCGACCAGCTGTGTGAGAAGACAGTGGGACAAGTGTTCAGAGCTTTAGCCTCAAAGCGACATCGATTGGGGGACTTCACGGCCTTATAGAGATTAAGGGCAACTAGCAGTTCGATAGCTTGAGTCTTTTTACTTCAAAGTTCATATAGTCTAAGTAGAATCAATGCGCTCATTCAAGTAACAGCGTTTATTTATGTGACGGTTATGAATCTACATTTGATAGCCTATCTATAGACGAGTAGAATATGCTGTAAACTGAGCCTGCAATTTTGCTTGCGGATCAGAAATAAAAAAGACTCCTTCCCCTTCCAGTCTACCTCTTAGTCATCGCCCTGAGCCATGAGCCGAGAGCCTTGTCCCGCCCTTCGATATCATGGAAAAAAGTCTCGACAACTCCAGCTGAAGCCGCGTCCTTTATACCCCTCCTATGCCCCTCCAGGATACGCATTACCCTTTCGCCTCATCACTTGTAGCAGTGATCAATTGTTCTTCAGCGGACATGAAAGAATTGACCGGCCTTTGCAGTCCTTCAGGTAAACTTGATCGACTTTTGCGGAGAAGACAGCGTGGTATATCCATGGGTAGTCCGGCAGATCTATTTGGACGTCAGTTGTTTCCCCCATCTCAAAATAGCTACTACGAACCATCTTGTCTCCATATATCACTGGTCGTGAAATTCAAAAGGGCAAATTGTGTCAAGCTCCCGTCCTTGGTCCACTGATAATATGCGCCTTCTTGTTTGCCGTCCTTGACAAATCGAGCCACATGATCACTAATCCGATCTCCGTCTCTGGAACACGATATGCCGTAGTATTCAGTTGGTTCGTCATTGGGACGCGGAACAATGACCCTGAAATCAATTCTCCATGGAGAGCGACCCGGCCTACACCATGCAGACTGAGCGTAAGATGCTCCTAGCACTTCGTAGAAGGCGCGATAAAGCTCGCTTCTGTAAATGGCCTCCACTGGGGAACGAAGTCCTGCAGGGCTAAAGAGGTTCTACTCGCGGCATCCTATACGCTCTGATCTACCTTCCCATCTCTGATGCGTAGCTCTACCTCATCCTGCGATTCAAGCATCAGAGGAGAAACGATGATCCCATATAAACGCGCTGGCATCCTCCCATCCTCGCCTTCCTCCTTTCCAACCTCCCCGTGCCACCACCGGCAACCCCTTGATTGCATCCGAACTTTATACTGCCCATCCACCAACCCATCCACCAGCGCTCCGATATCAATTTTCCTAACGACCGACGCTCCAGGCTTCAACGTCACCACATCCTCCGCCTTTGGCCGTCGATCAGCGTTAGGATCTATCAACGGGCCTGTGCCGCGCTGTTCGTTCCCCCGGACCACTGCCCCTGTCGCAGAATCGATAACCTGCAGACTGGACGTCGGCGGCTTATGGGGCGTCGCGTCGACAATTCTCGTGCGATCGGCGTCAGCGTCAGGTTCGGGTTGGAAGGGACCCCAGGGAATCAGGAAACGCTGGTGTCCCCGCGTCTGCACAGTGACGGAGTCGGAACCAGTGTTGATGACAGATACTTCCAAGGCAGTGCTACTGCTTAGTTTGGCGTTGGCAAGTGCGGAATTAGAGGACGTGGAAGATGCGCAAAGACGCATCCTTATCTCCATTCTCGGTGGCCAGGGCAGGCTGTTTACGACCGTGAATGTCGCGTTACCGGCAGTGGGTTTGCTGTTGACCAAGTTTACTGGTTCAGAATCATGGCTTGGCTTCCCGTCATTGTCGACGAATTGCTTTCGGTCACTATACGCCCACTGTTTCACGCCGAGATCCTCGCTCGCCAGTCTCATGATATACTTCTTTCCCGGCTCCAGAATTGATGCCAACTCACCATTAACATCGACATGATACTGATATACCGTGAAAGCATCTCTCCAGTGCTCCGTCCTGTTGACCGGGGACGGCAGGGAAAGGCACTCTGCTTCTTTCGCGGCGGATTTGCTCAGTCGGCTAAGATCTACTTCAACCCGCTGCTTAGCGTCTTCGGGATCTTGTTCGTGCAAGGTAAGCAAGCTATGTGCCAGCGCATATGAGACATCCAGTACCGAGCCTGCAATCTCGAGGAGGATTGGTCGAGGGTCAGTATCAGCTGGTGACCGACGACAGAGGCCGAAGACTATACTGAATGGCAGCTGGCCTGAGGCGTCAAAGGCTTGGTAGCGGCTGTGGGTTTTTGTGTGGATTCGCAACTCGTTCATCGTGTTGTAGTGTGCAGGTGCAGGTGCAGGTGCAGGTGCAGGTGCAGGTGCAGGTACAGGTTCTGCGGCTTCTGGATGAAATGAATGGAATGAGGGGAAATTACTGAAAGGTGTTGACGGTTGTGGTTGTCGGCTGTGCTGTGATTGTGAGTCACCTACTACGGTGTGGCAAAATCTGTAAGGTGAAATCCTAAGCAAGCCTTAGCAGCTAAGAAGGGCAGTGCAAACATATCTACAAACTATACATATATAGATTGGTACCTCAGCACGTGCCTAGTACCTTGGCGTGAACCGTGGATAGCTGTTTATCAAGACTCAGCTCTGGACTTGACCTCCCAACGCTACAACTGCTTCACTCCTGTCCAGAATGTCCTCATTCTCCATGACCTGCTTCGTCGCTTGATACTCTGACTCCCGACTTCGTCTTCCTCAGCTCCTCCGCGATGTTGTCAAGCATGCGTACATCGAATTCAGGGTCCAGGTCGGAGTCGGAATGAGCATCGCTATTGTAGGTTGAGCTTGTGGGAAGTGCAAGCCGGTACCTTTCATTTATCTTTTCCTTTGATATGATGAATCTCTCTCGGACTTCATTTTGCAATGCCTCGACTATCCTTTTGGCGTCTGACAGGGTGCAACCCAAGGGCAGTGCTGTTGGGAAGATCCGGTTTGATGTCCCCCGACCAGAGAGAAGGTTGCACTGTTCTAGAGCGTAATAACAAGATACACAGCATGGTCGGGATGTTTCTATGAATACCTTATTATTGAGGCTGGGCTTCTGGGAAAGCTAATTATAACAGTTAGCTCTTATAAGGGCTAGCGAGTCGCAATATCTACCAATCTATACTTGATTGCGAGTTGACTTTCGCCATGACGAGCGCCGCTAAACGAGTCAACCCAGGAAGGATTGAGGTTGTGAAATGACATTTTCCGAATTTTCCTCCACGACCGTTGCTCCGGTGGCTGATGTTTAGCCAGATGCTTAAGCTCTCTAATGAATCTGTCTGCTTGTAGCGATGTTTTGCTAGGGAATAGTGTGCGAATCGTGATCATCCAGTCCTCCATACTCTTAGATGGCGGGGGACAAAGATATATTTCGACTTTCTCTTCGATTTCTTGAGTTATGCGTCGATGGGATTTTGATTTTGCGAAGGCAATGAGTTGTTTAACAGCACGGTATGTCTTTACGGTGTTTCGCAGCCAGGTAATATACGCCACAATCCAACCCCCTGATCCAGAGGTTTTGACCGTCATGCTCCCATCATTATCATCATCACTATAATCACTACCCTCGTCGGCAGTCTCGGTATCGTCAGGAACATTACTGTCTTCATCGTCAAGCGTATCGAGAACTTCATTCTCAAAAATACTGTCCTGGGTGATGAGAGTAGATGGAGTGGGCCGGGCTTGCTCCGGGATGTTTGGAGCCTTGCGTCCGAGGTGGTATTGCAGGCCCTCCTTGTAGTGTTTCAACAAAACACGGCTGTTGGAGACACCCATGTGGAGGTATATGATTGCCACGACATAACTGAGAAAAATCTTCATAGTACCTTTCGTCGCCCGGGTGCGCGATGTCAAAACGTTCATTGCTTTTTCGGACCAATACTTAGCGTCACTAAAGGCTTGACCTAAAGTGATATGATAGAATTGAGCGGCATTCCCATTCAAGCGCCCTCCTTCTGCGTCCTTCGTGGCCACCTTCAAGCTGTCCAATGCAATGTTTTTCCTGGATTCCCGCTCTTTGGAAGGCTTTCTACCTTCTTTTGAATCTTGGTACTCATATGCATAGTCGAATAGTTTGGCGAAATCAGCAAGGAAGGATGAGAGAGCTCTTTTCTCGTCGTTATCGATCCTTGTTTCTGGCCACTCCTCCAAGCTCGAATCGACTGCCGGGAGTAAATGCTCCACTAGAAGAAAGCTATCAAAGGAGATATGGTCGGCGCTGTAGCGTTTCTTGACAATTGGATCCACTATGTAGCGCGATTTCCATTTTGCAATTCCCATGCATACGGTATAGGTAAGGAAACTTTGAGCCGCAAGCCCGGCCGCGGCTGGGTCTCGGGCTGAGCAACTGACAAGCAATTTGAGCGTGTTACGAACGTGCACGTCAAATGTAATAGCACCTTTCTCCTGGTCTTTCGGCCGATGAGACGGTCTTGGCGAGTGATACTGTTGAAAGTGGCCGATGAGGTATTCATTCATTGCACCAGTACTAGGATGGTCTTGAAGCGGCATCACTTCGGATGGAGGGTTGCTCTCACCAGCGGGCGGTGAGTTTGTATAAGCTTGACTGTAGACGACGTCATGAAGCGGTGGTCCATCGTGTGAGTATTTGGGCTGAGTTGGAGAGGAGTCCGTTGTTACCACGGCCTTCTCTATCCCTCCATTCGACATTATCACAGCAAACGCAACATTCTCTCCTGGTTGACGCACTAACAGACGACTGATTTGAAGAACTAACTTGCTGCCCTTGTCTTGTAACTCATCAGAAAAATCTAGTTCGTGTTTAGGACCTTGTGCGCGTATGTTTCTGTGAACGTCCTCGTTGTATAGAATCTCTCCCAAGCAAGTGAGCGAGCGGAAATGATAATCGAGGTTTCGAGTTGCCGCATCGGAAAAATCCCCCTCAATGTTCATTGTTCGTGATTGATGATCGAGGCACAGGCGAGCCAAGGTCAGATGACGTCGAGGTAAGAGAAAGAAAGGATAGGCAACCTGCGGAAGAGTAAGTCGAAGGTTTCTCTAGGTGTCACAAGAGTCTCCCGATTTGATCGTTGCATCAAGAATAGAAAAAGGTTCGGAGGCTGTCTAGGTAAATCGATTGTGAAGGAAAAATACGAGATGTTATGAACCTGAGTGTAACATTACCGGAGAGTTATCAGGCCGAGCTAGCGGTCCTACCCCTCTTGTATCCTTCTTCCCCATACCTCGCTGTCGCATCCCCTCACCGTTTCACAACTCCTAGACATATTTTTGAGACTGTACACGTGTACGTGGTCAACTTCCTCAGTCGAAACGAGGCCTAGAGTAGGCGGCGTGGCAGAAACCTACCCCTCTGATTTCCTCATGTCTTCATGAAGGACAGGTATATTAGCTCTTAAAGATTCACTCTTCTACTCTTACGATTACTGCACCGAAATGCGCCTTCAATCGTACTTTACGTACGTTTGAAATCATCGGTACCAACCTTCGCGACTCTAAAGACACGTTTCCATCCCAAAACGCAGATTTGCTAGCCTCCTACTTCCCCTCGCTTCTCTCTATGCTAGCCCCGAGTTCGCTGACTCGCTTACACGGTCACCCATCATCCACCCTCCCCGTCCTTCGCAATCTTGATAAACTGCATAGGGATATTCCTCCACTTATCCCTGTCATCAGTTCAACAGCCATGCATCCACCCATCCCTCGGCTCCATTAACCGCTGTAGCGTATGATATTGATATTGAGCACTGTCACCACCAGCGAGAATACGACTAGAGGTGAAGCTTAACGAAGTTTACTCTGCAATGATTCGTTAGCATAGCATTTTACGTTTACTTTACGGGTCTTTGTTATATATTATGCCTATCCTTGTGTTCTTTACGAAAATCAGGAAATCTCGATACTACTTTGAGCGTAGCGTTGTTTGGATTTAGCGAATACCTTACCTGTTTACACCAAAGTGCCTCTGTGGAAAAATCGATTCGTTATAGCCGGGATTGACTATAGTGGCTTTTCGAGGGTCTCTGGTCTATATACTCAATTAAGAAGTGATGTCGGGGAAAAGAAAAGCCCCCTTTGATTGATACCTTTCGCCAGACAAGCTAGACCCGATGTGAGATTGGCTAACTGAGGGAAACCCTGTACCTACAAATCACCATCTGATTGGTGCACGATTCCATCCTCGGCCGCTCTGAAGGAGGGAAAAGTAAACGATCCCTCCCCGGAACCCATGATATCATTCTGTGCCCTGCCCTCGCAATGCGTTCCCGCGCACTTTTCGCACGAGTGTAAGGACATCTTGGAGGTGATGATACGGTACTACCTTATACTTAAGTGACTTGACCATTCACCCCGCGTAACTATTTTACTTTTGAATAGCGACTCGACTTGACTCGACTCTTTGACCGCTTCTTTTTTTCTTTTTTCTTTTCGAGAGTTTATAACTTGATCTGTTAAGGAACTTTATGAATAGGTTCATAATATAAGTGGTGTGTAAGAATTATCGAACTATCTAGCTGGAGAAGGCCTTAGTGTGTGCCGACGGTAGCCAGCCCTATAGCTAGCCCTAGCCCTACTTCCTGTGTGGAGGAATATCCGTAACATGATCGCTGGCGCCGGTGTCGGATATAAGCTCGGAGTTGCGTCTAAAGTCCGAGAAATATGCGTTTGCTTTGTAAGGGATTCGGATCGGCACGGGCGCTGGCTGGAGGGTGCCGGAGGTGTATAAAGGGCAGGTTCCCCTGGTGGTTTTTGGTGTGGACTTTTGGTTGGATTTGAGTGTTTGCTTGCTTGCTCGCTGAGTTGAATTGGGTGGAATCGACTTGAAGGCATTCGGAAGGTAATTTGGTCAAGTGATTGGGGCACGAGTAACGCGAAGCAAAGCAAGCGATGGCGGCGACACTTCCGACGAGGCAGTTGGGGAAGGGGGGACCGTGGGTAAGCGCGCTGGGGTTTGGGGCTATGGGGTTGAGTGGTAAGTTTTGTTTGTTTGGGTCTGGGTGTTTTCTGTCGCCTTTTATCTCTTTTATGCTATAGGGGAAGGAGTTTGTTCAGTGGATTGTGTTTCTTTTTCGTACTTTGTTCTGAGGAACTGATTTGGTTGGTGTTGAGGAGATGGATGATGGGGGATGGGAGTTGGGACTGACGAGGGTTGGTGACACTGATGGATTGGCCGTGGATTTGTGGTGTAGTTTTGAGAATATGACTAGGATTTGTTATTGAAATGGCATTGATTGATTGATGGAATTGATGGCTGGCTAATCAACTGACTGCATTAACAGCTACGCTCTACGGCGATACCGGCGACGAGGAAGAGCGCCTGGCGTTTCTGGATAAGGTGTTTGAGATGGGGTGTACGTTTTGGGATACCGCTGAGGTATGAGGATGCTTTCTTTGTTAAGTGGAGAGGAGGAGGATGGAGATAGATTGGGTAGGAGAAGGAGGTAGAAATGGATGCTGACAAGCTGTGGTATAGGGTTATGGGGATAGCGAGGAGCTGATCGGAAAGTGGTTCAAGAGGAGTGGGAAGCGTGATCAGGTATTGTCTTCTCATTCTTAAGCGTAGATACGTTGCTGACAGAAGGACAAGGTCTTTTTGGCTACCAAGTTCGCGGTCAAAGGTTTAGCAGACGGCAAGCGCGTTTTCTCCAATGAGCCCGGATATATACGCAACGCCATCGACGAGAGTCTGAAAAGGCTGCAAACAGACCACGTCGACCTCTGGTACTGGTTCGTTCCCCCTTCTCCTCTCTCACAATGCCACCTACTACAAAGTGCCACCTACTCACCTCCTACCCTCCAGCCACCGCTTCGACGGCAAAGTCCCCGTCGAAACCATCGTCTCCACCATGGCCACCGCCGTCCACTCCGGCAAAGTCCGCTACCTCGGCCTCTCCGAATGCTCCTCCACCTCCCTCCGCCGCGCCACCGCCGTCCACCCCATCCACGCCGTCCAAATCGAATACTCCCCCTTCACCCTCGACATTGAATCCGCCGCCGGCACCAACCTCCTCGCCACCTGCCGCGAGCTCGGCGTCGCGACCGTCGCGTACAGCCCGCTTGGCCGCGGCATGCTGACGGGTCGGTATCAGAGCGCGGGGGACTTTGAAGAGGGCGATTGGAGGAGGCAGGCGCCGAGGTTCTCGGAGGAGAATTTCCCGAAGAACCTGGAGTTGGTGAGGAAGTTGGAGAAGATTGCGGGGAGGAAGGGGTGTACGGTTGGGCAGTTGACGTTGGCGTGGCTGCTGGAGCAGGGGGAAGATGTGATTCCTATTCCGGGGACTAAGAAGGTGAGGTATCTGGAGGAGAATTTGGGAGCTCTGGGGGTGAGGTTGGGGAGGGAGGAGGTGGGGGAGATTAGGGAGGCGGTGGAGGGGTGTGTGACGAGTGGGGATCGGTATCCGGGGGTTATGGCCAAGGTGTGCTTTGGGGATACGCCGGAGTTGGGGGAGGAGGGGAAGTAGGTGTGCTGAAAGCTAGACCGACCCTCGATGCAGAGATTCGGGCTGCAGGCAGGCTGTCGAAAGAGAGAGTATATGTTACGCATAACCAGGGATCATGTTGTCTTCCTTTCGCTCGGCTCGACTTCTTCTTCGGTGTATCGTGACAGTGAGCGATAGACGGTTCTTCTTCAGTGGCAGATGTGCCCTCGTCTGAGTCCACCAGCGTAACGAGATCGCATATTGATTGCCGTAGACGCACAACAATTCACAACATATTGAAGAGTTTGTTGATACTATCTGCTGTGGCATCGGTTGAGGAAGGTACGATGCGACTCGCGTCCTGGTAGAGATACGAGAAGCCAACCTTCATATTTAAGTGAGTACAATGACCAACCCTTTCCTTGCTCAAGCGCTCCGAGCACCTGTTCGCGCTCCAAGTTGCCCTTCGAGCCTGGTTTCTTGCTAAGAACCGCGAGCATATTTTGCACAAGCCGGAAGACCTTGAAGCTGTCTTTCTCCTATTTACGGCCCTTGCCTATTTCGCTAGGGGGTACGGCTGCCTTGATAACAAAGTATTCGGTCTGATCGTGCCGTGACCAAAGGCAACGTCTGTTCTCTTCAACTTGTCCCGCACGCCTCCGGCTTTGCTCTTTGTCTCGCCTCTATATGCACATTAGATAGGCAGACTGTTTCCAGCGGACTTTCCGACGTACATTTGTAGACTCATCGGAAGCATTCTCATCCTTTCCATCCTCCGTGCACTCCTCTTCCGCCTCTTGAACTTTCATGAGTATATCAGATCCCAGCGTCATGAAGAAACCAGAACATGAGGGACACGGTCAAGAAACAATCAAAGATCTGTCCGCGATAAAGAACCATCCTTCCAGTATCGTTATCCTTGGAATCAGGGTCGTACATCCTGATAGAACTTGAAACCTTGCCCCACTTATTTATATAGAGGTAGGACCTGTCGTCAGTCTGCATCAGGTCATCGATTAAACAGGCCCAGAGATTATCAGCCTATCATTGCTTCGAGTTGGACAATACGAGATGATGACCGAGGCGCAGGGTTTCCCATTGGAGCATCGTCTTCACTAGCCACTTCTGTAACTAATGATCCAGCTTTGTGAACCTCGTCGGGATATTCAGGATACGTGAACTCAGTAAATCAATCTGCGCGACGGGAAGGTAGTTAAAGGCTTCCTTCACGTCTGTTTCCGGTTTGGGGAGGTCTTGGCGCCCAAACTTGGTGATTGTTTTCCACTCTGAAGGCTGAAAAAAGGGCTTTATTCTCTCGGACTGTAGATCGGTGATTTCGGTACCGTAGACTTTTTGCCAGATTGTTTCCTCGGTTTCGTGTTGAATGTTGTTGGCGACAACATCCTCAACGAACCTTGCTTCTGCATTATCTTCATCGTTGAGATGGAATTTCTGACTGGCCTTCCTCGACTGCTTATTTGGCAAAGCTGAGAACAAGGTCTCCGTACTGTGTTGTATCCCGGATGTAGCCATGGGACAGCGCTGGCTTGGCGTGTGCTGATTGTGGATCGACATTGAGGTTTCCGAGTATGCCTGTACCTTAACGAACCGCAGTTAGCGACTACTTCTTCAAACGTCCATGCGTGTTTCTCTTACGGTGTTGTCTCATAAGACTGTCGAATTCGTTGCCAAAGTCTCCAGAGGAGTCGCGATCAGATTCTAAACTTGGTTGATCTGAATCAGCCTCGATCCTTCGTTTCCGCTTTTAACCTTGGCTTGACAGAGGCCCGGGAGGTGTGATCTGAGTCTTGCGGGAATATCCGTTGAGCGCATCTCTGTTGGTCACAGTGACATGTTGAAGAATATATAAAGGATTGATTGACCGACTTCCTCATAAAGAGTGTGAAGACCATATATATATATATCTCGGTCTTCCGCCCCCCCCACCACCACCTTACCTCGTAGTACCCCGACGAATCATGAACCAAAGTTCTCCTCAGTAAGGAGGTTCGATTTTGTCTTTGGAGATAATTATCTTAACTTGAAAGAGTTGAATAACGAGTGAGAATATGCTCTCGTTAAGAACAAATACGAGTGATAATGTGATCCCGTAAGAATGTATGATAATGAGTGACTGCATAGTCCCGTTGGAATGAATGACAACGAGTGATTGTATGGTCTCGTTGGATATGTGTTGAAAAAAGTGAATGTATGGTCTTGTTAGAATGAATGAAATAAGTCACGGAATTCTGGACTTGGAACCAAAGGCAGCGTAGTGCGCGAGGGCCCATAACCTGTTGAAAATATATAAAGGATTGATTGATTGACTACCTCAGAAGGAGTGTAAAGACCATATGTATATATATCCATACCAAGACCCTAAATCACGTGGCTATTGGCTAGGTGGCTGGGTGTTGAGAAGTGGTGCATGAAATTCCAACATGGTATGATAGATGACATCACCTGCAGGTGCCGTTTGTGTCTACACGAATATCTTAAGGTGTCTTCGAGTCTCAGCAGAGCTGTACTCGGCACCCCGAGGACGACAGTCTCCTAATCTCATGGAGCCTTCGAAACCCAGCATGTTTGGTAATGCAATAGGCCCCCTGCCCAGCAGGCTCGGTAACAGCACAATGGAGATTTAATCGTCGGTCGAGTATGACAATTTGCGGTATGGAGACTCGTCGCGATTGATCAATGCATGGATTCTGCCGGCCTCTGGATGCGCCCAATGCGCCTAGATAGAATTGACCAATTGTATTGTCTGCATTTGTCATGCTCTTGGCGTCCGGATGTCGGCCGTTGGGATAGCACCTCACGTCAACTACCTTCGAATACTCACCTGGCCGAAAGCCGGCGAGGTGGTTGGTTTGTCTTCTAAGGCTTTTACGGTGCAGGGTGTCGTCCGTGGATAATGTCCGGACACAAGGCAGACCAGCAGAGACTGGGAGATGCCGATGCCAAGTTGCAGGACTATGTTAGCGATACTGCTGTCTGGGGTGAGGGGCGACACGTCGTTTTGCACAGCCATGATGACGGTGTAGTTCAATTGGGGATTCACTGGGAAGGCTGAGAGCCAGCTAGACGGGCAGCCTTGCGGACAGCCGCTGCAACTTTGTCAGATTTTGTGCATGAAGGAGGACCACACCTTTTGGAGCGATAACGAATGAGAAGCAGGGAAGCACACTGTACTACCTCGTAATTGGGTGGTACAAGTCATCATGATGAATTGCGATTGGGTAATGCGCAGTGCAGGCATTAGTCTTATGCATGGTGATTACAGATGGCGCAGGAGGGACACCCTGCTATTTGACGAGGCTGACTTTCGTCACGTTTTTCATAACACCGAAAGAATGCCATGAGAGCCTTCTTCGGGATTCTGCACTGCCTGGTTGTTCTTGTTACAACTTGTGCGCGTATCCTCTGACTGGCGTTCGAATATGCTCTTGGGAGCATTCGAAGGAATAGCAGTGAGAACACAGTGCTCTTTGTCTTTGCATCATCTTGCTCATAAGACACGTCTGGTCTCTTAGAAGTCTTTCTCAATTCCGGACCTGCAGCATCCTAATATTCAATCATGTCTAAGCCAACTCGTCCAGGCGAAAGTCTTGGGATGCCTCCAGGAGACACCAAACATACCCCGAGTAGCAACATATCAGAGCGTGCCTCCTCCCATATCTCCAGCGACTCGCGCTATCTATCTATTCTTCCTCATTTTCAGCCGGAACAGTCACACCCTAGCGCATATCCGGAATCATATGGTTATCGATACCCTAGACCTCGTCGAATCAGCACCACCTATCCGCCCAGCGGGCTTCCTAAAAATCGCGCTTCTTCTGGCGACTCTAGCGACTCTAGCGACTCTGACTATGCTACAAGAACCTCTACGGTGGCTAGCCCAAAACCACAACAGAGCTATCCGATCCCAAGCTACCCAAGCAAGAGCAATCTGCCCATTCATCAATCCCGTCAACCGGACCCACGGGGCCCCTACACTTTGCGAAGCCGCGATCCCAAGGTTGTTCATACTGATCCTTCTGCTTCCGAGTACCCATGCTTGCATCCGAACTGTGGACACATAAGTTCCCGAGCTCATTATCTCGAAGATCATATGAAAGTACACGTCCCTACTGCAGTAGAGAAACCACTCGATTGCGAGTATGCGTGGTGCGGACGCACAGGTGCACACGGGTTCAAGAGGGAAGACCATCGTAAAGAGCATTATAGAAAGGTACATATGAAGGAGAGTGAGTACGCAAAGATGGGTGAGGGAGGAAGGTCGGGTAGCAGTAGTGGTGGTGGAGGTCCTAGTGTAGGATCTAGTGGAAGAAAGGATAGAGGGCACAGTGAAGAAAGCAATGTAACAGCGAGTCTAAGTCACCGAGCCACCTCGGTAGCACCCAAAAAAGACCTTTTAGTTGTCCCAGAAGATACTAGGACGCTCACACCATTAGAAACAGGAGCGGGCCTATCTCCGTCAGGCGAG
>JAEUBB010000486.1:15137-25781 GCA_018257885.1 Parmelia sp. 050094
ATCTCTGGAAAGATGTGAACCTCGGCTTAGCGAAGGGGAAAGCGTGATTATATACCGGCTTCGCCTGTGATGATCTGACATACATCTCCCTTCTCGGTGCAGTGCACGTCTGGATAGAGGGGCGACACGCCAGGCACCGTGATATTTTTCGCAAGGAGGTTGAACTCTGGGATACCGTACCAAGCTGCGCCTTCGGGAGGAAACATGTCAATTAAGAAGACTTTAGGCTTGTGCTTGTGATTGCGCGCTTCGAGGACAGACAATGGCTTCGCGACTGCCAGGGTCACGACTGCGAAGGCAGCCAAAAGCTGACTGGTGCAGGAGAGGGGACGCATGTTGAGGGATAGCTAGGAAGGAAGCCACCAGAAATGGATTGAGCACGAGGAGCTCCGCCCAAGATTGGGGGAGAGGTCTGGTTTTGATTCATGCGGGCGAAAAGTTGAGCCGGCGGGCACCGCCGATAGGCTGGCGGCCAAGCTCTCAGTCAGCGTGTGTAGCTGTAGCTGCAGCTGTACCTTACAGGATTGCTCGTAGGGTCATGCACGATAGCATGCAGATTGCAGAGAATTTGAACCAACATGGCAAGTGCATTGTTCGTATCGGCTACTTATCCCAGTAGTGTCGTGTCGATCTGCTTGATCTGCTTGATCTGCATGCGTCCCGTTCGAAATGATGAAAAGACCTGACAAGACTCAGTCCATCCATATCACCTTCCAGAATGGTATAAAAGGCGCAAGGCTAATAAGGTAGCTCGAGGCGGGTGCTTCAATACTTGATAAATGATATCTGCCGGCTGGGACAGGGATTTCATCTTTCCCCAGGCCAGGCACCGCCGTACGCTTAAGTAATCATACCTACCTACGTAAGAGGTACAGAGGTACAGAGGTACAGTATGTTGGACCGAATGGCCACCTGCCTGCAGCGACTAGGTTGTTATTGTTGTTGTTGTTTTCCTACATCGGAGGGATATCCCCGCAGCCCTATAGGCTGCGGTGGAGCTACCCTACTCGACCAGAGACCATATCCGGTATTAAGTATATATATATTTACGAGACTAATTCGTCTTATAGTAGAAAAGAAATATAAGTAATATAATATAAAAATAATATAATCTATTAGCTAACTAAAGTCTCTAATAAGTAATTAAGATTCTCTATTTCTATACTAAAAGTTTTTATATATTTTTAATAATAATTATTATTGCTATTATAGCTAAATATTAGAAAATTTATAATATAACTTTTAAGTAAAGTCTCGTTTAAGTATTTTTAGGCTTTATATTTAATCTCTTTAAATATTAACGTATTTATTTCTTTATTAGTGCTAAGACTTTATCTTTATTATAGTTAATATTCTCTTTTTCTCTTTCTCTCTTATCTAAAATCTTATCGTCTTATTTTATAACTATATTCTCGGGGTTAGTTTTTTATAGCTTAATTCTATAGTTAATAGCTACGGGGCTAATAATCTATATACTCTCTATTCTTATATCTTCGAGGTATATTAGATAGTTCTTATAGATAATTACTATAACCAGCTATTATAGAGCTATATAAAGTTTATTTCTTACTCGCGATAGATATTCCGCGAGGTTATAATAAAGTTCTTTTAGGCTATAAAATTAATCGAAGCCTCTATCTCTATATTATATTATAAGTATAGAGTACTTCTTTATTCTTTTCTTCTCTATAAGTATTTATATAATAGATCTAAAGCGATATAATATATAATCATTTAGAACTTAATTAGTAATATTTATAAGAGTATTAATATTAGGTTTTACTAGAATATATTTATTAAATATTAATATATACTAACCTCTTATTACGCTATCTCTAATAAAGATAATTATCGCGAAGTTTAGATAGACTAGTCTTCTTTCTCCGCTATCTAGCTATTCTATTAGAATAATATAATTTATATTATTATCTATTAGTAATACGTTCTATAGATCTTTTATTAAATTATAAAGTAAATTTTTAAAGAGAGCTTTACTATTATCTTATTCTCTTCTTATATTATATATAATAAGTTTTAGATATATTATTCTCTAAAAATATATTTATAAATCTTTAAGAAGCTTATCTTTTACTAGTTCTTTAATATAGGCTATCGCCGATCTATTTAGATCTAGTAATATTATACTTTATACTTTATAATTTATAATTTCTAGATATACGCTATAAGAGATATCTTTACTCTTATTAAAACGATTTTTATTAGTAGATAATTCGCAGTAAGAATTTTATAATAAGGATTTATAATTTATAATTTAATAATAGAGTAATTAGTAAATATTATAATCTTTAAATATATACTATAAAAGAACGTAGTCTTTAATAGTAAAATAATTAATAAATATTATAATTATTAAATATACGCCGTAAGAATTAATAAGTCTTAATAAAGTAATCTTTAATATTTAAATCTTTTAAAATTATAAATTAAGTTTAATATTTAAAGAGTATATTTATATTCTTTATTCTTTTAGCCCCTTATACGATATTTAAGGCTGAGAAGTAGCGAAATTAGCGCTTAAGACTAAAAAGTAGCGAGATTAATATATAAGACTAGTATAAGATTAAGATAGCTAAAATCTCTATATTTATAATATTATCTATAGGGTCTTTAGCTAGTCTAACGACTTTAAGAATAATAATCTATTTATAGAAAGCTTTATATATATAGTTTTAATTTTCTAGTAAGTATAATATTAAAAAAAAAGCTTATCTATTTAATTAAGTACTCTTTAAAGTCTTTGTAGAGGATAAGTATTAGAGTTATAATATTATTACTAATAGAGATATAGATATATAGTAATAGTAAGCTTATAGACTAGACTAGATAACTAATCTATTATAAGAGAAAATTATAAGATTTTTAGTTTATTTAGAAATCTTAAAATTAAAGGAATTTAATATTTAATTAGATTAGTATTTAAGAAAAAGATAAGAAAAGAAAAATAATTTAAAAAAAAGAAAAAAAAAGAAAAGTACTATAAGAAAAAGTATATTAAAAATTAGAATTAATCTTTATATTTACTTAGAGTAGAGCTTATAATATTTATTAATTCTAAGAATAATAGATTATTATCTTTAGTATAGTATATTTTCTATTATATAATTCTAATTTAAGGGGCTATTATAGTATAACGTCTTAAAAGATATTTAGCGTTTATATTTATATTATATATTTTATTATCTATTTTATAAGGTTTAATTATATAAGTATTTATTTAATATTAATAGTTTAGCTATTTTATATAGCCTATCGTTCTTTTTTATATAGAGAATATATTTTAAGAATATAATCTTAAGTCTAATAACCTTTTCTATAAGAATAGTTAAGTAAGTTAACTATATTATATATATATAGAAGGCTTTTAAGTATTATTTTAATTTATAGCTATATTATTATTAAGCTTATAGCTTTCTATACTTCTATATAAAAGTCTATAATCGAGTAGTATAATATTAAGGCGTATTTTTAAAGTTCGCGCTTAGAGTCTTTTATATATATCTCTTAATTAGCTTTTTAATTTTTATTAATTAATCTTCTAATACGTTACTTAGTAGTTAAGAGTAAGTAATATTAATTACTTTAAATATCTTATTATTAGAATATCTTTTTAATTAGTTAGTTAGCTACTTTATTATCTAGAATATTCTTATATACTATAATTTAATATATAATAATAAGTATATTATCTTTTTTAAACTTTATAATCTTTTTAATAATTCTTTAAAGAATATACTACTCTAATTATTCTTATAGATTTATAATAGATATAATTACTACTTAGTTATTTATTTAGATAATAAGCGTTAGCGGCTTAGTATTAATTATAATTTAATATACTATATTAATTTCTTCTAGTTCTTTAGAATAGATTATAAAGTATTCGCTATTTTTTAAATATCGAGTTTAAGTTACTCTAATTTAGAGAGTATATATTAAAGTATTTATCTTATTATCTATTCCGCTTTTATTTATATAAATATATAGAGTATTATAATTAGTTTCGACTTCTCTAGAGTACTTTATAATTACGTCTTTTTTATTCTTATATATTTTAATTTCTAGG
Source organism: Parmelia sp. 050094 (assembly GCA_018257885.1). Classification (NCBI taxonomy): domain Eukaryota; kingdom Fungi; phylum Ascomycota; class Lecanoromycetes; order Lecanorales; family Parmeliaceae; genus Parmelia; species Parmelia sp. 050094. The sequence continues at coordinate 19,222 of JAEUBB010000486.1, forward strand.
GGCTTTTATTATAGTAGTACTATATATAAGACTCTTTTCTCTATTATATTTTAAGATTAGCGTTTATTAGCTAAATTTTTAACTATTTCTAGAGGACTTTTAAGTTATATATACTTTATAATAGACTTTTATTTTTTATTAATATTTCTAATTAATCGTATTACTTTATAGCCTAAATTAGTCTATATTTTAAGAATTATCTTCGCGATAGACTTCTTTAGCGCTATATAAATTAGAAGTATATAGTATTTTATATTTAAGATTACTTCTAAAATATTTTTAAAGTCTTTTAAAATAATATATACTATTTTCTTTTAAATAGTTTTAAAGATCTATATAATCTTTTTCTTTTTAAGTTTATAATTCGTAGCGAGTAATATATACTATACGATATATTTAAAGAGTAGTATAAAAAGAATTATATCTTAATATAGCTTTTATAGTTCTTTATAGAAAATACTCTATATTAAGTCTATATAATAAGTTAAGCTATTAAGCTTTATAGTAACTTTTATTTTTAATAATTATATATACTTTATCTATTCTAGTTTAAGATTAAACTATATTTTTAATAACTTTATAGATTTTTTTAGTATAACTTTATATATATTTAAGTTAAATATCGTTTTTAAGTTATTCTCTTTTAAGACTTTCGTTACTCTTTTATTAGATTAGAAATATATTAGTTAATATTTCTTTATTTTAAACTTTAATATATAAGTCTCTACTTAGTGTTAGATTTTAGAGTATATACTTTATAAAATTATATAATTTATCTATACTATAGATCCTCTTATTAGTATATTAATATTATTAATATATATTAATACTAAATAGCCTTTAGTCTTATATAGGTCTGCGATATTAATATTATAAAAAAGATATAAAATAAAAAAGATAAAAAACTTCTATAGAATATTTATCTTTATTTTATATTTAGATAACTCTTTTTTAAATATAATAATAATTATTAAATAGCTTTTTAGAAAGCTTTAGATTTATTATATTACTTTCTTATTTATATCTTTTTTTCTTAAATTATAAAGTAGCCTATTATAGAAAACGTTATTAAAGGCGCCCTTAATATTTAATATTAATAGAGATATAATTTAGTTATTCTTTAATTTCTAAATCTTATAAACTTTTTTTAATACTATATAAATAGTATTTTTAATTAAAGAGAGCTTATAGTTACTTATATATTTTTTAGAGAGAAGCTAATATTTCTCTATTAAATAATTAAGCCTTATAGTAATAATCTTTTTAAGTCCCTTTTCTAATATATTAAGAAGAGTAATCGATTAATATAATTTTAATTATATATAGTTATCTTTTTCGAGTTTTCTAAATATTATTATCTTTAAGTAATAAAAGTAACTTAAATAGTAGCTCTACTTTATATATATATTATAAATTCTCTTAAGCTAGATCTTTATATAGCTTAAGATTATTTATAAAATTTAAAAGATAAGACTATTCTTCTTTATAACTTTATTTAGATAATCTATAAGTATAGCTTTTTAAACTTTATATAAAGTAATAGTTAAAAATTTCTTTAAAAACGAGTATTAATACTTCTTAATATTATTTAAATTTACTTAATATATTTATAAAAAGAAGCTATTTCTTAATAGCGTTTACTTCTTAATTATCTTAATAATTATAGCGCTATCTTATCTTATAAATTTTAAGATAAATAATAAGATTCTAGTTTAATTATCTTCTATCTTTTTATCTAGATTTTATATTTTTATATTAGTATTATACTCTTTTATATATTATCTTTAATATATTTTATACTTTATCTTAATTAGTATCTTTTTAATATTATATATCTTATTAAGCTTCTTTTAGTTTCTATATAAATAAGTTTATTATTATTATCTCTTTAGCTTTCTAACTTTCTTAATAGTAATCTTATATTTAGAATTTATTTCTAATCTCGACTTAAGATAGATCTTACTAATAGAAGTAGTATTTATAGCGATAATATAAAGAATTATAATTAGTTAGTTTATCTATTTATTTAGATTATTCTTTATTATTATTAGAGTTATATTTATAGAGAGTTCTAAATCTAGTTCTATTAAAAAGTTAGTTATTTTAAGCTTTTTTTAGCTACGTATCTCTTTCTAGAATATAAGAATTAGACGTTATTTTAGTATTATAAGAAGAGCTTTATAATTAAAGTTAAAGTTTTTCTTTTACGTTATACTATATTTAACTATTATATTAGTTATATCTATTATTATAAGAATAAGATTTATTATAATCGCTTTATTATATTTTCTAAATTTAAAAGTCTATATTTCTTCTAGTATTAATAGTTAAAGTCTTATATTATTTATTATTTTAATTATAGTATCTATTTCTAAATACTAATATTTCTCTAGACTCGTCTATAGTAGATAGTATAGATTAAAGTTATCTAAAATAAGATACTTATTAATTATATTTCTTATAATTATAGTTTAAAGAGTATTAAGTAATAAGATCTCTAAGTATAGCTTTATTATTCTTATTCTATTTCTTTAAAAGTATACTTTAAATCTTTATAAGAAGAACGCGTTATAAATATTATAAATATATAGAGTTTTCTACTTCTTCTTTTAAAATTTAATTATAATAATAATAATATTTCTACTATATTATCTAGAGTACTAGCGATCTATAGATATTTTAGTACTAATATATATATAAACTCTAGTTAGCGTATCCTCTATAATTAAATAGTATATATAATAGTTTATAGAGACTAAATAATAGATTTAATTTTTTTTAAAGTACTTTTAAGATTCTTATATTATAATAATATTATATTTAAAGATTATAAATTTTTAAAATAAGAGCGCTATAATATTTATTAACTTATTAACGTTATACTAAAGAATTATAAGTTATAATTTTTAAGATTATAATACTTATTAAGATAATTATATACTTATAGCGTAGTATCGCTACTTTAGCTTCTAGTAACTTTTAAGATATTATAAGTTATTTTATAATTACTAATTAATACTTCTGCGATTAATTCTATTATTTCTAATAATAAGGTTATATCTAAGATAGGTTTTTAAGTCGAGTCGATATTAATAAGAGAAGTAATATAGCTCTTTTAAGCTTATTTCTAAGCTAAAGTCTCTATCTCTAATAATTTCTTATAAAAGATTAAACTTATAAATTTCTTAATAGCCTTTTTAGACTTTAATTTTAAAATTAATAAATAATTCTTTTTATTTATATTATAGATTTCTTTCTTTATATTATTACTTTTCTCTTTATTAAGAAATAGTGTTACGAAGTTAAATACTTTAATAAAAGTTATTTTAGAGATATTAGTAAGTACTAATACTTCTATTTATATTTTAAGAGATATATATAATATTAGTATCTATTCGCTTATCTTATACCTTCTAATACGGTTCTTATTTAGCGAAGTTAGAGAGCTTCTTATTATAGTCTTATACTTTTCTAGCTAAGTTAGCTTATTTTCTTAAGAACTATATAAAAGCGTTATTCTAGAGTTAAGAATATTAACTTTCTAGCTCGCTATTATACTTATACTTTAATTTTAACTTCTTAGAACTAATTATTTAAAGTTAAAGATAGACTGTATAATTTCTATTAGCTAGCTTAATAGAATATAGTCTATATTATTTATACTCTCTATTAACTAACTTAATAAGATATTATTAATATTATTTATAATCTTTATAGACTAGCTAAAAGGGATTTCTATAGTATTACTACTATTAGCTAGCGATATATTACTAGTTTTTATAAGCTTTATTATAGCTTCTTTCTCTATAGAGAATCTTCTTTATTTAGATTAGCGTAGCTTTATTAATTTTATAAGTTTTATAATATTAGTCTTTAATAGTTAGAAGATAGCTTATTAAATTCTCTTTATTAACTAAATAGCTTTAGTAAAAAGATAACTTCTACTTTTAAAATATATAATTTAAGGTTTTTAGCGTCTTTTTACTACTCTTTAGATAATTATCTTAATACGCTTATATTTAAAACTATAAGCTTTATATAAATTATTATAATTAGTATATTTAAATTAGAAGTCTAGTTTCTTATATTTTTTATACTCTTTAAAATTATATTCTTAGATATAGTATATATAGATAGAGGTCTTAAAATTATATATAAAGATAATATAATTAAGTTTTTAATATCTAAAATATCTAATAATTCTACTCTTATATATATACTTTTTATAATCGTAGTGCTCGTTACCTCTCGAAGAAGACTAGCTTAAGTTAGTATTTTAAGTAATATTAGTATAACGAGCTTTTAAGAATTCGATTATTATTACTAAGAAGATAATTAATAGATTTTTAATCTTATTCTTATTTAATTATTTAATATAGTAAATCTTAATATCTTAAAGATAATATATATTTATATTAATAATTATCTTTACTAGTAGCTCGAAGTCTCTTAAAAATTAATAAATTTTAATCGAAATATTATAAACTACTACTCTAAAAGTAGAAATTAAAATAAATATATTCTTATTAAAATACGCTATCTAATTCTTAGTATTTTTAATATTTTTTAGAGTTTTAATACTTTTCTAAGTTTTTATAAGAAGTTAAATATCTTTAGATTTAAGTTATATAATAACTTTAATCTCTACTAGCTTTAGCGTTAAGTATACTTTAAGACGCGTTTTAATATAGGCTTATAAGTCTTTAAAAGACTACTTATAATAAAACTCTTTAGCGGCGTTATCTTTAATCTTAATAATAATTTAGCGCTCTATTTTAACTTCGCTTTCTAAAATTAATATTAACTAAGTAGAATAAGAGGTTATTATATTTTATAAAAGTAATAATAATATAGTAGAAAATTCTTTTATCTATACTCTTAAAGAGCTAAGATAGATATTAATAATAATAATAATTATTAAATACTTTATAGCTATAATATTATCTTTAATTTATATAATAGATTACTTTAGATATTATATTATTATAAGAAGCTATCTATTATCTAGTTAATTAATTATTTTAATAATTATTAATATAACTATATAGAGTATAGTATCGATAACTATCTAAGATACGCTTTTATAAAGAGAAGTATTTAAATTATTTTAAAGATACTTTAAAATAGCTTTAAATATATTCTAAATAAGATAAAGCTATTTATTAATAAAAAGAGACTTATAGTTAACTAATATTTATAATTATTTAGACTTATTTTTTTCTATAGTAAAGCGCGGGTAAGGGTAAAGATAAAGCGAAATATCAGACGATAATAGAATAGATTAGAATAATTATAAGACTTATTTAATAGTGACTATAGATAGCTGTTGAGATCATTGATAATAGCGTACCCCTTCAATAATAGCGCACAAGTAGAGTGATCGCAGCGACTAGGTAGTCTAATGATCCGGCCACTACCTTAAATTTACAAGTAGCGTAGTACTATAGGCGAGGTAGGTGCCTTAAATCCAGAGTCTTGATCTTATCTCCGCGACTTCGCGAGCAACAAATTACATTCAAACTGCTTGCCAACCAGCCAACTTTCTTCCTTGGAGCTGAGCACAGCATTTGCAATAGCTTCCCTCTGCAAGAGTCCTACAGTATTGCATTATCGTCCGATGTCGCTGTTATTCTCAAGGTCCGAATAACCGTGTCCCAGGGTTGGTCGAGGGGTGACAAAAGTCGTCGGACACCTTGGCAGGCTTGGGACCTTTGTCACCAACCCTCGGTCGCAATAATGGCACTGTATGGTGAATTCTCTCAATGGCCCTCATCCAGCGTCAAACTTTCCACAAGCTCGTCTTGGATACGGCCATGTGTTCTGTAACTCAGGTTTTCACGAAGCTAGTCAATATTTGCGGGAACGAGGAAAAGAAAGGCTTGCTCGTCGAGTCTGACCCTGGGGCTGATTTCCTTATTCTTACTTCCACCCAAATCCATTTCCTCCACCGTGGAGATCCGCTTGCGCAGATTTGCGTACAGCCAAGGATCACACAGAATAGTGGAAAGAGAGCAGTGCCTCATGACACATGTGCAATTTCCTTCACAAGTGCCTGGGTGGCTTCTTGTACTATGTTGGCACAGTGCTGAACCAGTCGCTGTGTGCCCATGACGCCGGAGCGCGGGCGATTACCATTGACTTCCTAAAGTACCTGCTGGCGTGTGTGAAGGTATCGACCTCTGGACATCAATCAATCAAACTGTCTATCAACCAAATTCCTGGGATCTGTCAACACAAATTTTATTAACAAGCTATGAAAACGTGACCCGACCTTTAGCTGTGAATGAGAACTTCACTCTGGGCCTTTTCCATTCGGATCGTGCAACACTCACAGCAAATCACTCCTCGTCCTTTCCATCGTCACAGGATATTTGCCAGCTACGTACCGAAAAGCCTTAAGTGTTGCAGATGCACAGCCATGACAGCAGCCATGCTAAGCTGAAGAATTTTTTGACAAAGCTCACCAAACCTAGAAATAATCGATCGAAAATCAAGACAACACTCAAGATGATTTTACGTTCGCAGAAGACCAAGGTAGATCCACCAGCTCACTTTACTCT
>JAEUBB010000487.1:16278-27708 GCA_018257885.1 Parmelia sp. 050094
ATATCGGGTCGTCGACGGCTTATCCTCCTCGAGCTATGCGAGCGGGACGGCTCGCCGGATACGCGTGGTCTACACCTCCTCGACGCAGCACCTTTCAGCATCGAGAACCACTCCTCGAACGAAAGAGTTTCCGAAGCAGCCAGAGACAGCAAAGATCCTTACACGGTCTCAACGACAGGGGAAGCCGCAGCGACAGCAATCTCCATCCCGCTTCTCGCCCCACAGCTCGCGACCCTCGCCCCCCACGTCACTCACGTCATCGGTCTCGGGAATACCAATCAGCTCATCTTCCTCGACACCCGCTCTTGGGTCTGCTCCGTAGATCTCGAGACCCTGGGCAACAAGTCGGTGTCATACTCCAGGCATTTCTTCGTGCCGTACGACTGGTTCGCCGGAACAAGGGACGTGATATGCGCGATTGCACAGCGAGATGTACTGTTTGCGCGGAATGATGACGTTGCGATCATCAAGGGCGGGCTGGAGTATGCGGAGAAGGTTTATATAGGGGCTGAAGATGGTTCCCAGGAGGCGTGAATGAGTTTTCTGTTTTTGGTATATTTTGTAGATATCCATGTTCTTAGAGGACGCTGTCAGTCCAATTCTTGCTTTGTAAACTTTCACTCTTTCTTCATCTGGAGTTGTGATAACAAGGCGAACGTCTCCTTCCGGCATTCGTAGAGGCCAATCAATGCCCAGGTAGTGACAAGATTCCTATCATTTACACCCGACTAATTGAGACGGTAGCAGAGGTTGCTCTTGCTTGGATGGATCTTGCAGAATAGAGATTGATAGACGCTCGGAGTACATTATGCGGCCAAGCTGATCAATTACCATACGAAGACCTTGAACCCATTCAACAATGGTCTTCGCGTCGGCCTCGGTCTGTGGGTCATTAGGTTTCTCATCCTGCGCCTTAGACCTTGGAAGACGAGCTGCATCATCACTTGGAAGGCCCTTGAGCTGTGTTTTAGCGGTGAAGGAGAGTTCAGGAGAGGCCAGAAGAGGGTGGCGAGTAGTCACTAGGATGCTCCCATCATGCCCTCCAGGCATAAAATTCTTAATCACGTCGGCATCCTCAGCATCATCAAACACCAAAAGCCACTTGACCAACGTCCTGGCTTCTTGAGTTTCCGGTGCACCTTTGACAGGGTCGCCAAGCCATGTCCGAAAAGTCTCACTACAAAGCTCTTGATTAGTTCTATCGGATGAGTCTATCAGTCCTGAGTCCCAGGCGATTGCACTATACTGCTCATAGAGCCGGCTCTCTGAGTCTGCGATGAGGAATAAGATGCTAAAAAATTTCTCACGACATAGAGTGATAAACCTGAACGCAAGCTCTGTCTTACCTGCTCCGCCCAGACCAGTGATAAGGAAGCTTCGATGCTCCAGAAGGACTGGGGTCCAAGAAGATGGGGAAAAAGCTGACCGAGTATCCTGAATCTCCTTCTCTCGGGGTTGAAAGTAATTGGACTCTCGTCCCTCGCTCGATGGCGAGGACATTAAGCTTGTCTCATGTTCAGGACTTTTGGTCTACGTCTCTTCGGAGCGCAAATCTAGAGTTTTTAAGAGCGGAGTTAAGAGCGGAGTTAAGGGCGGAGTGGGAACGGAGCTGTAGCTATGATATATATATTAAATAATCTTACTAATTCGAATAGGGTCTAAATTAGAGTTAAAGAAGAATTTATATTATATACTCTTTATCTAGTACTTTATTAAGTGTTTCGTTATATACTTCTAATAAGTACTCTAAATAGTACTTTAAATCGAATAGAGCTCCGCTTTATATAGTACTCTATATAGTACTTTATATAGTACTCTATATAGTACTTTAAATCGAATAGTACTCCGCTCTATATAGTACTCTATATAGTACTTTAATAAGAATTAGAGATTCTTATTTAAAGTATTAATATATACGTTTTAATAATTAGTAGAGATTTAATTAAAATATAATTAGATATTATTTATATTTTTTATAACTATATCTTCTTCTTTTAGTATATTAAGAGTATTAGATATAGATATATTCTCTCTTTTAACTTTTAATATATTAAGAGAATAAGAGATAAATAGATCTTTAGAGTTAAAGTTAAATTTAAACTTTATATTTTATATATACTAAACTAGATACTTTAATAATATTACTAGCGCTAACTTAGAGATTACTTTAATATAATAAAGATCTTAATAATATAAATCTTAATAATATTTATTAACTAGACGTATTAGTTTCTAATATTAGAATATATATAAGTAATAATACTATCGATCTATTAATTCTAGAGTTATATTATTAGAATATTACTATTAAAGAGCTAATTAATATTAAAAGAAATAGCTTAGTTAATAGCTTTTCGTAATAAAGCTAATACTTATTAGAGTTTCTTTATACTTTAGGTTCTTAATAAGGTTCCGGACTTTATCTCTTAATAGAGATAGTCCCTTCTTAAGATCGTTAATAAGGCTCTTAAGTTCGTCGCTTAATCTAGTATCTTAATATTAGAATCGTACTTAGAGTTAAGTCTAATAAGAGTAAATTAAATAAGATAACTAGATAGAAAGTAAATATAGTATAAAAGAAGAATACTTAAATAGTAGAAGAAATCCCCGCTAGCCTATATATTAATAAGAATAAGTTAATAATTAATAAATACTCTATAGATCTAATATATAGCTAGAAATCTAATATATAGCTATAAATATCTAATTTTTAGAATATATTTATAATAGTACTTCTCTCTATAAGTAGTAATATCTTTATCGCTATAAAATCTTCTTTAGCGGCGATAGTAATAATAAGAATAATATATTAATAACTTTAATTAGCGTTATTACGAGAAATACGTTATAGCTATTAGAGTATTTAAGAATAATATAATTTAATTAAAAATTAACTAAGTTATAGCTATAAATAAATATAATTAAAAGATTATAATATTTAAATATAGTAGAGAAGAGTTTAAATAAAAGTCTCTTATTAATTTAAAGTAGAGTTAGCTTAGTACTTAAACTCTAATTAGATATTAATTTATCTAGATAAAATCGTTCTTTACTAAATACTAATATCTAATTTCGAGTTAAGATACTAGTAATAGTAATAAGATCTAGTAATAATATTATATAACTATAAAGAGCGTTATTATAAAGTATAAGAGCTCTATATAATATTACTATCGAATAGTAAATATCTAAGAAATAATAAGTTAAATATCTAATAAGTAAGATCTTAAAGCTAAATTTAAAGTATTTATAATAATATTAAGATTTTTATATTTTAGACTATTAATTAAAGACTATTTTAGAAAAAATAGATTTAAATTAACTAGTATTTTTATAAATTAATTCTAACTACTAACTATATACTACGACTATAGAGAAGATACTATATTATCTATAAATAATAATAATTAGAATAGTAGCTAGATTCTAAAGATTATAAAGATAATAAAGTCTTTTTAACTTAATAATTATATTATATAAATTAAGATTCTTTAGATACTTACTATAATAATTATTAATTATATTTTAAATTCTCTTAAATTTATTATTATTAATATTCTACTAAGTAAGTATATTATTATTATTCTTTTATCTTACTTAATATTATAGTTTACTATAGTAATATCTAGAGTTTAAAATATTCTTTATAATCTATTTATTATTTTTAAATATCTTAATTAGCTATATAGAAGAGTTCTTCTAACTAGATAAAAAATTTATAAAAGTAAATAAAAATAACTTAGAATTAAAAATAAAATAAATCTTTATTATAGAAAAAAGCTAAAGCTTATATATAGATTCTATAATTTTAATTACTTTAAAAGATCTCTCTTTCTTATTTTCTAGCTTCTTAAATAAGCGCGTAGTCTTAATATTATAACTATTTAAAAAGATTATATTATCTTTCTTAAACTTAATATTAATATAATACTTATTTATTTATATAGCTATACTTTTCTAAGTATACTCTAAATTTTATTTAATATAGATAAGAATATTCTTTATATAATTAAAGATATCTACTATCTTAGTAGTATCTAGTTATTAATAAGTAGTTTTATAATTTATTAAATTTATAAAAAAGCTTATATAAGAATTAAATCTCTTATTAATAAAGAATAATATAATCTTAATAGAGACTAACTAAGTATTATTATTTATAAATTCTATAATAAAGAGCTACTTAGCTTAGTTATTCTATATATAATTATAATAAGTCTATAAGTAATATTTTAGATTCTAATTTATATATTCTATTTATTTATTAGTTTCTAGATAGAATACTATTAATAGTTTAATCTCTATATTAAGCCGTTAATAGAAGAACTTTTAAATAATAACTATAAATTATAAATTTCTATTAAAGATAATATTAAGTAAGAGACTATATAGTTTAAAAATCTTCTTTATAAGTATTTATATAGTAGTCTTAATAATAGTTTCGCCTTTCTTAATAATATAAGAAATATAATAATATTTTTTAATTAGTTTATTTATTAAAATATAGATTAAGTTTTATTATTTTAATATTAAAAGATTAATAATAAAGTCTATATTAATATTCTACTAACGCTTCTAGAAAATAGATAGCGACTATAGAAGACTATATTATTAATTCTAAAAGAACTTAATATAATAATAAATATAATAGTTATAAATATATTAAGTAATAGTATTCTTTATATCTTTTTAATAATACTCTTTATAAAATAATTTCTTAATTCGCTATATACTAGAATAGCTATATATAAGTTAGTTATAAATCTTATAAATAATCTTAGTATATATTAACTTTAATATCTAAACGCGATAAATATAATAAAGTACTTCGTTATATATTTAATATTTAAAAAGAAAAATATTATAAATCTTTTTTTTATTTTCTTTCTTAACTTAGCGTAGTTTAGTATATATAGTATTATTTTAATTAACTTTATAAACTTAATAATAGATAGAATTATTAACTATTAAAATCTTTATATTATTAAGTTTTAATTAATTTAATATAAAAATTATTTAATATATTTATTTAAGATAATTATTATTTAGAATTTAAGACTTAGAACTAGCTATTCTAGTTAAAGTATTAACTTTAAAGTTTTAAAGTTTAGAATAATATTAGATCTTAATATTAAATTCTAATAAAAGATCTAAATATCTTATTTAATATTAACTTAAGTTATATTCTTTTATAAAATATATAAGACTCTTATAATTAGTAAAGATTTTAATTAAGATATTAATATATTCTAGCTTAAATCTCTAGTATTTTAAATAACGAATAATTATAAAAAGTTCTTTATTATAGATCTAATAATTATACTTAATAAAAATAAGATTCTTATTATAGAAGATAACTAGATAAAGGATTTTCTTATTATTATATTATAATAGAATATCTCTATTAATATAGTTAAAGAAATTTATTTTTAAAATAATTTAATAATTTCTATTAAAATAGTAAAGAGTAGAAGCTTTAATTATAATTTTTTTAAAAAGTTTAAATACTTTCTAATAATTAAAGTTTTAATTAAAGAGTACTTTCTTTTTTATAAGATATATTAATAATCTAGTAATTTTAAAGAAGCTCTTAATAAATTAATAATAAAAATTATAAAATTCTATAAAAAACTATATCTCTTTTAAATAAATAAAAATAATTTAATTCGTTATAATTTAAATTTTAAATAAATTAATTTTAAAGTCTTTTATAAAGATTAAAAGTTTAAGAAACTTTATTTTCTATATATAGAATTTATATTTAAGAATATTTATTTATAATTTTACTTTTTAAAGCTTTTAAAGAATTTATTTTATATATCTTATATACTTCTTTTAAGTCTTACTATAGATAAGAATATTATTTAAATAGATTTAATAAAACTTATTAAGAAATTTAAATAAGATCTTATTTATATATTACTAGAATATAGTAAATCTATTTATTAATCTAAATAATATAACTTAATATTTATATACTTTAAAAGATATAATAAATATAGTATAGTTCTTACTCTTAAAATATATATAAATCTTATTAAATATAGTAATAATATTAAGTTATATAAGATATTTATAACTTTATACTTAATTAAGTATCTTATTAATAAGTAAAATTAAGTACTTATTCTTTTTAGTAAGTTAATTAAGTCTTTAATAGTTAATATAAAAGTATAGATCTCTATTTAACTTCTCTATAAAGAGAATTAATAATAAGAAAGATACTTAACTAGATATAATAAAGCTCTTATTTAAATATTTATTTAGATATTCTTTAACTTTTTAGAGTTTATATAGTAAAAAAGAGTAGATTCTACTTTAAAATAAATTAATATTAAATTTAAATATATTAAGCTTAATCTTTATATTATATAAATAATATAGAGGTAGTTAATTTATTCTAGAATAATTAAAGATATTTATAAATTTATAATACTTAGAAGATAGTCTTTAGAGTATCTCTTTAAGACTTAAAATAACTATCTTACTAACTTAGATAGAGTCGAACTAACGAGTCTTATACTTAGCGAGTATATTAGCGATTTTAATATAGTTTAATAAGAATATCTTAATATTCTTATCTTTATAAAGTATAAGATAGAGAGTAGCTCTAATAGTATAAATATTAATATTAAAGTTAATATAGAATCTTAATATTAAAAGATCTTTATTTCGCTTTTTTAAAATTTTTCTTTTTTAAGAATTTAATTCTTCTTTCTTATTTTAATATATAGATTTAGAAGATATCTTCTTTTTTTTAAAAAATAAAAATAGCTTTAAAAGAAGATTAAATAATTTATTAAGATCTATAAATTTAATACTATTATAACTATAATAACTAGATTAAAAAAGTAGCTTATCTCGCTAATAATTTAAAAAAACTTAATATTTATTTATTTAAGACTTTCTAATAATAAGGCGATATTAATTTAATAGTATTAAAAGAAGTAATATTATACTTTTCTTATAATTATTAATAGAGAAATATAAATAAATTATTTATATAATAAAGTTCTTTACTAATTTATTATTATATTCTTTTAATAATCTAGAAATAATAGATCTTATTATTATATCTAGTACTTAATAAACTTCTAAGATATACTTAGTATTAATAATATAATATACTTTAATATACTTAAAGTTAGTAAGAGCTTTTAATAAAATTATTTTCTACTAAAAAAAGAGTTTAGCGTTTACTAAAAAGAGATAATATATATATAAATTTTTAGAATTATTTATAAAATATACTTTATTAACTCTTATTATACTTTTAATAAGAGTAGCTAGTTTTTTATATTATTATTAAAAAATATTTAATTAATATTAAAATCTTCTTCTTTATTTAAGATTTTATTTATTTTTACTTTATAAATCTTAATACTCTAAGTAGTTAACTAGGTCGTATATTTAAAAATAATTTAAGATATATTAAAAGAATATTAATTTAGTAAGTAATTTATTTTTCTATAAGTCTAGTAATTCTTATTAAGATTAGATTAAAAAAAAGTCTAAATAGAAACTACTACTATACGCGAAGTTACTAGAATTAGCGTTATTAATATTATAATAATATATTAATTAGAGATAAATACTATTTAAGAAATCTTTTTTATCTTTTTAAACTTAATTTTATTCTTTTAATCTACTTACTAATTATTATCTAGGCGATAGAGATAATCTCGGTACTCTTTTATAATAATAAATACTTTATTTATTAAATAGTTTTAAAGATAAGAGAAAAGCTTTCTCTTTATTAATAAAATAATATAATAATTATTAAGGCTATAGTCTAAAATATTAATTAATTAAGTAAATTTATAAAAGAAGAATTAAAAGCTATCTTTTATAATTATAGTTAAGTTATTATATTTTTATTTTATAGTAACTTTATAATATTAATCTTTAAATAGTTCTTTTAAGTAATTAAAGATATCTTTAAAAGTTTAATAAAGATTAAAGATATTCTTATATTATTAATTATAAGTTACTTTATTAATATTTCTATTAATATAATTTAGAGTATAAATAATCTTAGCTAACTCGATAAAGAAGTAGTTAATATTAATAATAAACTTTTTAATTATCTTAATATACTACTTATTCTATATAAGATTATTATTATTTATAAAGATAGAAGAATTAAAGATCTTTATTAATTTTATAATCTTTATAATTTTCTATTAAGACTATATTCTCTATATCTTCTTAAGATTCTTATTCTCTTATTTTAAGATTATTAGTTAATCTTAAAGTTAATTAAACTCTTCTTCTTAAATCTTATATACTTTTTAAACTTATTTAAGTTTAAGGATTCTAGTTTTATCTACTATATTTTTTTTTTATAGTAGCTAATTATTATACTATATTAATTTAGCTAATAGATATTATAGATCTTTATATCTTATTCTTTATATAAGATATAGATTATTTCTAGTATAGAAATTATATCTTTTATTATAAACTAAGTTAATCTTTTTAATAAATTAATATCTTATAGATTTATATTAAGATTAAGATCTTCTTTATTCTTTAAAATTATTAAAACTCTTTATTTTTTTATCTATTTTAGAAGACTATTAGCTTTTTTTTAAATATCTTTAAAAGACTTCTAAAGTTCTATTATATTAAGTAAAGTAGTCTCTTTTTCTAAATTTTTAATATATTAAAGTTATAGTATATTATTATTATCTAGTACTCTTATTTCTTAATTATTTATAATATTATAAAGACTAATAATAATTTAAATAATATTCTTTTAAATAATAATAGCTTAATAGAGTAGTTTCTTAGCTACTTAAAAAAGAATATTTAAATAGAGTTAAATATAGAGTAAAGAAAGAGCTAACTTTAAAGCTAAATTTAAAGTATTCTTAAAGGCGCTAAGAGTTTTATATTTTAGATTACTAATTAGAGACTACTTTAAAGATATTAAAAATAATAGATTTTATTTATTAATAATCTTTTAAATCTTTCTTTTTTATTTTTTAATAGAGTTTATTTCTTTATTAAGAGAATTATTTATATAAATACTAAGATACTTATATATATATAATAATATCTTTTTATAAGAAGTTTTTCTTATAATTAATAAGTTCTAGCTATAAATAATTTATTTTATCTATAAATAGATTATATTTAAATATCTAATAATCTAATATTAAAACGTCTTTATAATAATTTTAATAATAATTTTCTTTTATTATTTACTTATTAGTATAAACGAAAGAATAAATAATCTAGTTATAGTATTAAAACTATATCTAAAGTTAAGTTTAATAGAAGTAAATTAAATAAGATAACTAAATAAAGAGTAAATATAATATAGAAGAAGAATATTTAAATAATAAAAGAAATTCTTACTAGTCTATATATTAATAGAAATAAGTTAATAATTAATAAATACTTTATAAATCTAATATATAGCTAGAAATCTAATATATAGCTATAAATATCTAATTTCTAGAGTACGTTTATAATACTTAATACTTTATAATTTAATTATCTTTATTTAATAACTTCTACTTTTAGATAAATTTTATATTAATTTCTAATTATAATATTAGAAATTTACTTATTATAATCTAATTCGCGTTTTCTTTTAATATATAAGATAAGTTAGTTAATAGCTATTAAGATAATAATTATTAAGATAAGCTATATCTTAGTCTAGATTAACTAATTACTTTAATAAGTTTTATAAAGATTATTAATCTAATTATATTTAGATAGATATAGATATCGCTAATTTTACTTTAATTCTATTATATTTTAAAGTTTTTATTATTATCTTATTTATTAACTAATTTATTAATAACGAGCTTATAATCTTTATTATCTTTATTATTCTTAGCGTTCTTAATATTTTTAGTATTCTTAGTATTTTTAATACTTCTATTATTCTTATTTCTATTTTTATTAAAATCTCGCTTATAATAGTCTTTTTATTATTTTTAAATATTATAAACTTCTTTATTAAAGTTTAAGCTATTTTTATTTTATTAATTAACTTTTTTTTAAGTATTTTTAATATTTTTAATATTACTTCTTTTAGCGCTTTTAAGACTCTCTTCTTTATTATTTATATTATTTTTAATATTCTTAATATTCTTATTATTCTCCGTATTTTTAGTATTTTTATAATCTTATTTATAATAATCTTTTTACTACTTTCGAGTATAAATAATTTTAAAAAGATATTTTAAATCTATTTAAAGATTATTTATTATTTTTTAAAATTACTTAATTTTTATTAATAATTAAAAATATTAATATTAAAGAAGTATCTTCTTTTTTAGCTTTAATTTATTATTTATACTTTATTTTTTATAATTTTAACTTTAAATTTTCTATATTATATTATTCTTTATTTTATTATAATCTTTTTAATCTTATAAATACTTAATTCTCGATAGATAGTTTATTATTATAGACTTATTATATATAATATAATTAATTAATTCTATTTATAATAGATTTATAAATAATTATAACTTAAATTTAATTTTATTTTATATAGTCTAGATATTATTATCTTTTCTATTATTTATAAATACTATATTTAAATAATTTTAATAAGTTTAGAATATTATTATATATATACTTATAGAATTATAATATTTAGTAGTATAATTATATACGTAATTCTTAGTTTAAAGTTAACTTTTAAAGAATACTTAATTATAATACTTATACTAATTATTAACTAGGGCGGATATCGAGAAGAGAAAGAATATATTATTTTTAAAATAGAAATTTAATTTTTATTTAATAATTAATTAATATTTAAGTAAATTACTAATTTTTTTAAGCTAGATATATATATAGTTAATATATACTTACTAATATATTATTAGATAATAATATAAGTTAATATTAGAATTATCTTTATATATATATTAACTATAGTACTCTTTAAGCTTAGAGTCTAATTACGCGGTTTATAAAACTTTATAAAGCTTTATTATTTATTACTTATTATATACTAGTTTATTATAATAATACTTATATTTAGAAATTAAGTTTATTATTATAATAAGATTATAAAATACTTTTAATACTTAATTTAAATCTTTATAATTCTTTATTAAATATAATTACTTAGTTAATATTAAATAAATTAGAGAATAGTAATTTAGAAAAAAGTTAAAAATTTAAATAATTATATTAATATTATTAGAAATATAATAACTAATATTCTTATTCTTATTTAAAGCGATTTAGAAAATAGTATTTAAGCTTATTATAAAAGAATTAATAATATAGTCTCGCTATATTTTTTATATAATATAAATATTAACTAGATTTAATTAATTAGAAATTATAAAGCTTATATTTTATATTTACTTTATATATTATTTTTATAGTTTTTATTAATATATAAGTTTTTTTAAATATAGATAATTCTATTTTTTTTAATACTATATTCTA
>JAEUBB010000488.1:4382-21237 GCA_018257885.1 Parmelia sp. 050094
CCAGACACACAACAGCGCTACAAGCCCCTCCCTAGCCATCCACGGTGAACCCATTTCTCCTCCTCACACACCATCCACATACTCTATACCACACGCAGGTCCCGCCATGCCCACCGCTTCCTCTCCCGCCACGCTGTAACCGTAATGACTCCGCAACACTATACCAAGCCACCACGTTGAAAAAAAAAAAAAAATGCGGTAGCTCTTGATTTGGCAACGTGCATACTACTCCCGCCCGAGATGATCATCTAGCTTGATGTATCCATCGAGGCCGTGATATACGATAGGTAGTTGGCTCTGACCGCCGAGGGCATCAGCGTGTCCGATCCCGTCATGCTGGAACACGAAACCTGAATCAAGTAGCTACAAGTCATTATCCAAGCAAATCCCACATGTCCTTTTTATAATCACCAAGACCAGACCTGACAGCAACTCTTCGTTCCAGCTTTATCATTACTGAGGATATTCTCAACGAGCCCGTAATCTTGTCTCTACGTCCAAGTCTAACTTCTCACGAGTTTGTCACGCTCTCGTAGAGACATTCCTCCCTACCACAACCATGCGGTAAACTCACGCGTACCGCCCCCTCGGAAACGCCTCCCTCCACGGATCCAACGGCCTCACGTCCTCACTGATTTCCAACCCCCTCGTCCCATCACCCATCTCAATAACCCCATAAACCACCCTCATCGGCTCCCCTCGCCCCTCCCCCCCACTCCCTTCAATCCCCACCGCCAGCTCCTTGCCCCCAAGCAACGACCCCCCACCCTTGATCCTCCCCACCAACCGCCCCAACAATCTTGCCGTACACAAATCGCTATCATCGCCCACCACCACCTTCCTCGCAACCCAGCACAGCGCCGCTACCAGCAACACATGCACCACTCCAATACACACAAACAGCGCAATCGCATACGGCCACTTGATCGTCGGCGAGTAGCCCAGCACCGGCAACGTCTCCGACTCGACCGGCACCTTTTGGTTCAGCCCTGCCGTCGCCGCCACGCTGCCCATGGCGAACCTGGCCACGTTGGCGCCGATCTCGTCCTTCGTCAAACTGTGCGTCTCGAGATAGTTGCCCCATGAATACAGCTGGTACTGCTGCCACGAGGTGCCCGAGCCCGAGGGGTTGGTGTAGCGGCCCGTCAGGCCGATGGACGCGATGGCGAGGCGCGCCATGTCGTCTGGGTATTCCTGCCACGGGGCTGTGGTGTTTGTGACGGTCGAGAGGGAGATGTTGCAGGCGAAGATGGAGGCGGGGAGGACGCCGCTGGCGGGGCGGGTGCCGAGTCGGAGGATGTACATGGTGAGGCATCTCGGGCCGCAATCGACGAGGGTTGCGCGTTGGGGGATCGCGGTCCCGTTGTAGACGTACGTGGTCGAGTTGAATGCGCCGGCGGAGTTTGGGATGGGGATCTGGGCGCTGTAGGTGCGGTTGTGGAAGGCGAAGAGCTGGGTGTCTTGCTTGCCGTCCTGGGAGTCGATGAGGTGGGATGCGCCCCAGTTGACGTCGTATTGGTAGCATGCGTCGACGGAGCTTCGGATGAGGCGGTTGGTGAGGTGGGGGTAGGCAAAGGTGGTGTCGAGGGGGTTGTATTCGTTGAAGCGGTAGGCGAATTCGCGGTCGTCGGCGCGGCAGAAGAAGGGGCAGGATTGGTTGGCGGCGAAAATGTCGGCCGTGGTGTCGTATTTGCAGCAGGTTTCGCCGCGGGTCAGCTCGCCGTTGGAGTGCGCGGTTGTCTGTGGGGCCACGAGCGAGACCGCGCAGCTGTTGTTCCCGTAGAAGCAGTCGAGCCTTGGTACGGAGACCGTGCCGGGGACCGTGTACGTGGCTGCGCTGCCGGTGCCCAAGTCCATGGAGTAATTGAGCGAGAGCATTGCGATTGTGGCTTGCGCGAGGAGATTCAACAGGATCCAGAAGAGGCAGGCGAGCATGGTGACGGGCTTTTTGCGCGATTCACGCATCAGGACCCAGAGTTTCGTCAGCGATTCGCCGCCCAGTATCAGGTCTGTTTCGCGCACGGTCGAGGGCCGGCTTGCCAGGACGCGCCAGCGCAGGACCTTGGCCATGTCTTTGAACACTTCGAGGAAATTGAGACCGAGGGCGAGATTGAGGATTGTAGTCACGGCGTTGAACCATTCCTTGCGGCTGTGGCTCACGTTTCCAGCTCTTTCGAACGAGACGAGAGTTAGGATGAAGAGGGCGATGAGGCCGAGGGTGAAGAAGAGGCGGAGGGTTTGGCCTTTGAAGAGCTGCCATGTCTGACGGTTGGGGTTGAAGTCGGCGGACAGAGGGGAGTCTGTGTAGCTGTTTATTCGTCGCGAGTGTTGAGGGTGTGGTGCGAGGGTCTCGGCACTTTGACGGTCTTTCTCTGGCTGGTCAAGATCGTGGGCGAAGGCATTGTTCAGGGAGGAGTAATGGCTGTCGGCGGCCATGGCGGATGCTTGCTGGGCGCACAGAGGATGGAGAGTGAGGAACTAAATGTGCTCGACATTATCATGATCATCGCTGGCATTTTGGTCATTATTATGATTGTCGAGCTGAAGCAAAAGCTGAAGTGCTTCCTCGGACGTGCTCGAGTCTAAGCGATGCCAAGGCAGGGAGGGCGACAGCTGATTGGATGCACGACATGATCTGCGTGCGAAATGATTTATGTAGCTGCTGCTGTGCCGCACGCAATCCACATGGTGGCTCACACTGTTGGCTTGCAGCTAAATATATCTGCCTACCTTATAAGCCTACCTTGCTACCTTACCACGTTTCCGACGTCTGAAGCTCAGGGCCCGCGCCAGACACCTACCTAGTCCCCCGTACCAACGCTTCGACATCCATCTCTTCCATCTCGTCTCTTCCATTTCATCTCGCCCTCACTATTCTCCATTCCAACCCCTACACCCCAATCGGCTACAACACTATGTGCATGTACAACTATGATAGCCGAAACAGATCTATGTACGCTATCATGAGAACATCAAAGTCGAAAGATCGCTAGAGTTGATGCAGATGGAATTACTTATCATTGTAAGCTAGGGTTCTCCGGAGCACCAGGCTATGTTTACGGAGACGGTCATGGGAGGAAGGTGAGTACGCGAAACAAGTATGCACTCGTGCGACAGGACAGGAGAGACTGTTCAGCAGCGCAACTCTGAGGAGTGAGGGAGGCTACGATAGTTGCTAGTCGATGCAGTTGGGAGTGCGAGGTGCGAGATTCTAAAGGTATAGTAAAAACGTATCGAACATTATCTGCGGCGATATCCTTGATGTGACTTTAATTCGACGAATCTCATCAATCCATGCATGGAGAATCAGGCCATCGCCAATCAATTATATCATCAATCCCCCACTCATTGATTACTCCATGCTCGCACATTCGATCCGTCCAATGCGCACATCCATATCCATACTTCACAAATCTCCCTCCGACCAGCAAAGCCTTGACCTCGCTCGCATGCCACACATTCACGATTCCTGTGACCACCAACATCCTGCCGACTACATGGTAGGAACAACATATTATGATGAGGAACAATGTCTTCCACCAAGAACATCCAATGATGCCACATACCGCATTGTTGATGCCATGACATGGTGAGAATCCAGCTCAAATTCTTTGTCCGCAGCTTCGTCAGGCCCAATGTCGTCCAGACAGAGTCTTTCCAAATCTCCTGATAGCTGTGTCCAATGCAAACGTACCCGTATCAGGCTATGCATCTATAATTCCCCTTGGCATACAATAAATAGTCCCTGACATGCAGCGCGACCAGTCTTGGCCACGCTGCTCACAACGTACAAAGTCAAGGGGCAAAGTTCATACGCACCAGACCAGCCAAGACTCAAAGAGCATTTAATCTCACCTTCAAACGTCGCAGCATCGTCTTTCAAACCCAAGGGCATCAAGCGGAAGACCGGGGTAATGTTCAAGAGCAGAGGCATTCAGCATTACCGACCCCTCGGCGAGAGAGCTGATACTGTGCTTTCTTTGTGAAACTATAGACCCTATACATCAACTATTTATGTATTCCTCATCACATCTTCCCGTACGATACAATACGGTGCGCTGTATAGTCAAGCTGCATCTTCTCCATCCCAGATGCACTCATGACTCCCTATCTCAACCTCTACACCCTAGCACCACATGATGTATATGTATGACAATGACAACCGTAGCAATTGCCTACACGCACGTGTCCTGTTCTCCGCCCCCTCTTGCCACACCCTCTGTGTCCATGTTCTCCAACCCTTCCATCTCCGACAATCCCAACTCAACCCATCTCTGCTTTATGACCTTTCAATATAGCCTAGCACGAATCGGAGGACCAGGCCACAGGTAGCTCGGATGTAGGAGGTCTGCTTCGCGGTGGATAAGTGATGTAAGAGAAACGTGTGGGGAGACAGACTAGGGAGGCAAGGGAGGGCGACGGCACGTGTGAGGATAAAGCCGGTACGGGTGAAGATTGCTGATGGAGCATTGGAGGGGCTCCTGTGGCAGTGGGACCATAAGTGGTTGGGGTGTGGAAGTCAGGTAGCAAGCAGATCTAAAGAATACTGGTTAGCATGGTGATTAAGTAGCTGGTATCTCTGTGCATGTGGAAGAGGTGCAGGAGGCCGCGGAAGCCGCTTCCGCATCTGCTTCTGCCGGGGCAGCATTGGGAAGTGTATCTTGGGGGGTGAGGTTCGTATGGAGGGGGGCCCATGGTCATGAAAATTATTCGCCGAGATTTCACGTCAAAAGACAATACGAAGCTTTAAAACGTCTCGCCGAAAGATGCCGACTATGTGGCCCCGTTGAAATGTGAGAAGATGATTTGTACAGCATTTGCCAACCATCTTGTCTTTCTACACATGACATGCTCTTCTCCTATGTACAGTCAAAAGAAAGACATTTTTCATCCATCTACTCGTACAATTGAGGGAATATCCATAATCCTAGGCAGACGCGCTTAGAGCGCCGAGCCGGTAAGCTGCAGATCAGTCTATCACCTTTAGAGGTCTGACCGTCGGATCTTCCATGCGTGTCCAGGACATTCGATATTCCTTTCACTCGTCTACTCTTTCTCCTTTTGCAGAGACAATACATACTGCTCCATTCATTCCGTGGAAAGAACTGCCATCTACTACATCAACCATAGTTTGCGGTGGTTATGGAGAAAGCGCAATGGAGTCCCATCAACAGTGAGCCTACGAGCGCCAACTTCAGCCCTGCTGCCAAGAAGCAACATCCAGGCCTTGCACGCTTGCCCATCACTTTCTCCAACGGCACACCTGTGCGAGCAAAGAAACATCATCCCGAGCAGCCCAAGCATCTTGTTGAGAGACCACCACTGGCCAACGACTTGACTCCGAATCGCCATCTTTCCGCCTCTAGGCCCGAGTCAGGCTCATCAAAGTCGCGGGAAATTCCATCAGCGGCTGGCTCAACCATAAATCAGACCAACTCATCTGCTCCTTATCCCACCATCCCACCCGATGAACGTCCATCGGAACGGCATGTAGAAAGCAAAAGGCACGAGATGGAGACCAACGGTCGTAATCCCACATCTCGGCCAAGCTCGAGGTCGGGTACCCAAACTCCGAAACTTAATCATCAAGTCGATGTGGCAGAAATGACAAAACACACGCAGCCACTGAAATCTGGTCCATCACATTCGGCCAAGGAACCTTCTCATCCTTTCAGCATTCCGCTGCCGGGAAACGACCGGACCGTGAGCGAAAAGACATCAAACGCTATCAGATCAAGTGAGCCCAGGCAAAGCCCAGCCAATAGGACTCCTGGACCGAGGGACACACCCGTAAGTTTGACAAAAGATTCTCCCAACGAACACTTCGCCAAATCGCACGAAAGTCATGCTAAGCCAGTCCAAACTCGGCAACCCGTCGAGATCGATGAGCAGAGCTCGTCATCTTCTAATGACGATACAGCCAACCCGCCTGCTGATGCGAAACGCACAGAAGAGGCGATTGAAGAAGCGGAGAGTGCAGTCATGGATGAACCAGATCACGTCACTACGGCCAACAGTTTGCCAGAGGATCATCCCATCGAGTGGTTAGCGGAAGCCAAAGAAATGTACCGGCATTCCTTGCCGCCGTTCGTTACAAAGCAAAAACTTGGCGTTCGGCGAATGGTAGAGTTGCCATTAGCCGAAGGCAGGCAACACGCCGAATTGGTTGAAGTGGTGTATCGATTCTGGGATGCTGTCCATTCCTTCGCCAGTATTGACATAGGTGGTCAGAGATTTATCGTCAAAGTCTTCAGGGGCGGTGCTACTCCATATCGTCCCTGGTTGGGCCCGCAAACAGGCTTCTCCGAAACGCCACTTGCCTTTGCAAAGCAGGTTCCTCGAGGAACAAAGTCCTGGGCCACCGCCCAAGGCAAACGCCTCTCTCTCCCTAAAGGCTGGGCATTGAAAGAAGATGATGAGAAAGACGACGACTACGACCCAGCCGGTCGCCGTAAATCTGTCCTTTCACGGGGTCTGCGGAGCGTGAAATACGGCCTGGATGATGAAGAGGAAGAACTCGACGAGGATCCGTATCAAGAGGAACCTCACCGGAGAGCAGAAGCAGCCCACTCTGAAAGATCGTCGAACGAAGGAGAGTATGCTCCGCTTGATCCATCTGGACATCGGCGACTGGGCTCCAACGCGTCGACTACCCAACCACCCAGCAAGCTCATCAACGCAGTGAAAAAAAGCCTCCGGGTCCCGAAAGAGCAAAACGTATCCCCGCGGCCCAAACAGATAAAGCGCAGGAGTATCGGTGGCCAAGGACTAACCTTGGACTGGGGAGGAAGCAAGCGTCCGAAGCACAAGGCAGATTTTTCCAGCGACAGCGAAAGTCACGTTTCGCACAAGCAAGCCAAAGTCACAAAAGCCCTTTCCCCCCGCCACCCCTCCACCAACCCAGACAAAGTCCCCCAACTCTCCACGCACGACTCCCCCGCCCTCGACGCGCCCACCCTTTCGCCGTACAAACAAGCTCACACGACGCTGCGCATCGCTCTCGTTCCATATCCGCAACAGTCCGTCACCCAGCGATTGCGCTCCTGCATGAACATTGCCACGTTCTTCGGCACCGCAGTCGGCGTCTCCGGCTTCAAAGGAGACCGGGACCGCGTCTTCGGCCTCACGGCCACCTTTGACTGCAAGCCGGACGACGATCCGGACAAGAGCATGGTGATTCGGGAGGAATGGCCCGACAGTTTCGACGTCTTCCTCGAGACGGTCGACGGAGCCGAGTCTTGGACCGAGGAGGGCGGGAAGTGCGGTGTCTCTGTGAAATTGCTATTGACGGAAGGGTAAAGTAAACGGACATCATACACTTGCATGTTCATCCAGCAAGTCAAGTAAAGGCTGTAGGACGATGAGACGGGTGTTTTGCGTTGGTTGGAAAGAACAAATCCCTTGTCTGTCCGTACTACCGCTCTAGCATCTGTTTGTAATACTTCCCATCTTGCCAGATGCGACACGGGACGATATGTATCTGCAGGCAGAGAAGGAAATGTTTTCTCGACTTGTATATTTAGAAATCCACTTGTCGATTGACACATCCCGTTCCATCCTGACAGCCAATAACAGACGACCTTCATCACGACTGCATGCATGCATGTTGCGTTGCGTTATCCTCCCTTTAAGCGCCAGGAGCAGCCTCTACGCTATTTAGAGTATGTAAACCAAGCATCTCAACTCAATCCATCCTCCTTCCTCCTCCCTTCCCTTCTCTCCACCCAGCAAAGAAACACCACCTCCCGCCACCATCCCTTCCAACCGTAATTCAAAAAAGAAAGAACCATAAACAGCACCGACGATCGCGAGAAAGCTGAGTGCGCAAAGCCACGTCGTGCTGGAATGGGCGGAAGCAGGCGGTAGGGAGGTTGGGGGGAACGAACGAGGGTGGAGAAGTTAGGGGGAAGTGAGAGAAAGAGGGAAGCAAGAGTACGAATACGAGCGCGAGACGGGGATGGTCGACATGGCTGACTGAGGGAAGGGAGGGAGGGATGAAAGACGCTGGTGTGTGTGTATGTGTATGTATGTATGGGAGCGAGTGAGTGAGTGAGTGAAGGAAGGAAGGAGGGAGGTTGTTGCGATGTTTTGCCTTGATGAGAAAGGCGGAGGAGGACGCGTACAGTTGGATGATTCTTGCGTGTGCGTTTGAAAAAGGGGTAAACGCTATTTTGGTTTGATCTGGTTTGGTTGACTGTCCATCTATTCCGTCTACGATCTGACAAGCACGCCTCCTGCTCGGAAGGAAAAGAAAAGAAAAGAACAAAGGGAAACAAAAACACCACTTCGTCAGGATTGTTGAAGAACGAAGACAGATGCCATACCACTTCAGAGAAAAGAAGAAGATGAAGAAGAAATGAAACGAAACGAAAAGGAAAGAGAGAACGAAAAGCCGCAATGAAGGAAAGAAAGAAAGAAAGCAAAGCCCAACCCCCCCCTCACTCCCCCTTCCACTCCTCCTTAATCTCCTTCCTCACCACCTTCGACTTCATCACAATCAACACACTCATCATCTCCACCGAGTTCCCACTAATGAGATCAAACATCGACACCTTGATGTCCAACTGCCTCGCGATCCAATTCCGCACCTCGACCGCCACCAACGAGTCCAACCCATAGCTCGCCATCGGCATCGTCGGACTCACATCCTCCACCGACCTCATCAGCACCTCCGCAATCTTGCCCGCCAACCCACCAAACACCAGCGACCGCGCCTCCTCAAACGACGTCGCCCTGCCCAACAGCTGCGTCAGCGTCGCCGCTTTGCCCCCGCCGCCTCCCACATCCTCGCTCCTTGCCGCCCGGTACGCCTGCCTCAGCAGCGAGAACTTGGAATCGGACATCCAAAACGGCTCCTCCGTCACGTCATCACGGGGCCTGAGCCCCGTGATCCAATTATAATTGCGCCGCTTGCCCGGCCCGGCCGTCTGCGCGCGAATGGCCGCGTTGATAAACGCAAAGACCTCGACCTCGTCCAGCCACTGCAGCCCCATGTGCTTGTCGACGTGCCAGGCGCGGGTGTCCATGTCCTTGGAGAAGTAGCCGGCGCCTCTGACGGCGCCGAGGCTGAGGGTGGCGGCGGGGAGGCCCTGGGCGGTGCGGTATTCGGCGAAGGCGTCGAGGAAGGTGGAGGTGGCGCCGTAGGCGGACTGGCCGTGGTTGCCGAGGAAGGAGGCGAGGGAGCCGAGCATGAGGAAGAAGTCGAGGTTGGGGAAGAGGTGGTGGAGGTTCCAGGCGCCTTGGACTTTGGGCGCGATAACGGTGGTGTATTGTTCGTATGTTGATTTTTCGAGGAGGACGTTCTGGGGAGGGTTTTAGTGGTCTGGAACTGTTGGGGGAAAGAAGGAGTTTTGCTTACGTGGAAGACTGCGGAGCCATGGATCACGCCTTTGATTGGTGGCATGGTGGCTAAACATTCCTCTGCAAGTTTTTCGACTTGACTTCTATCAGAGATGTCGCATTTTAGTACAGCGATCCTCGCTCCAAAAGCCTCCAACTCGTGGACTAGGTCCCGAACATCTTGATTATCGAGCCCACTGCGAGAAGTAAGGATAATGTTCTTTGCCCCTTGTCTGACCAGCCATCTTGTTATGGACTGGCCAACTCCGCCGGTACCACCTGTGATGAGGTAACTGAATTCTCGGCGTAATGATGAGTAACCCAAAGTAGGAAGAACAGCCTGCTTCCTTTGTTAGCCTGAAATCGCCTCACTGCATGCTTACCTGAGTCAAATGTGGAACGGCTGCTTTGGGCGGCGAAGATGCACGCTGCGACGTACCTTGACTTGATCGCCCTCCAGGGGCTCAACAACAATCTTGCCCATCGACTTCCCGCTTTGCATAAGACGAAAGGCTGCTTCGATTTGGGAAATAGGAAACGAGTTGATCGTGGCAATATTCTCCATGTGCCCATTGAAAACAAGATCTGTGACTTCCGACAGAACTTTACCCGTCAACTGGGGCTTCTTGGCTTGCAGAAGAAGCAAGTCAATGGTCGCATAAGTGATGTTGTCAGTAAACTTGTTCATCTCTACCCTGGTATTGACGATCAAGTCTTTCTTTCCAATCTCGATGAAACGGCCAAAGGGAGCAAGGCAGTCGAGAGAAGCCTTGAGCATTTCTCCGGCTAGGGAATTTAGTACCACATCGACGCCATTCCCGAGAGTTTTCTGCTTGATAGATGCTTCAAAGGAGGTATCCCTGGAATTGAAGATATGATCTTCGGGTATGCTGTACGCGTCCATTATGAACTTCTTTTTCTCCGCGCTACCAACCGTGGCGAAGATCTCCGCCCCAATCCATTGACAAAGCCTGATTGCCGCTTGGCCTACCCCACCGGCTGCGGCATGGATCAAGACAGTTTCACCAGCTGACAAACGCGCAGTGTTGACAAGACCAAAGTAAGCAGTTGAGAATATCACAGGGATCGCTGCCGCTGAGACATGAGACACAGAATCTGGGATCTTTTTGACCAAATGAGACGAGCACCTTGCGAAGGTACCGTATCCACCACTTGATAATGCACACACTCGGTCCCCAATCTCAAAGCCGGAGACTGAACGTCCAACAGCAGCAATTATACCACTGCATTCGCCTCCAAAATGTTCTGATGAAATCTGGCCCACGGCATACATTACATCTCGGAAGTTGACGCCGGTTGCTTTGACTCTTATTTCAACATGATCATCCAACAGTGGGATACTGGCGTCCTTGTCATCTTCAAAATAGAGGGTGTCCAGAAGCCCTGGAGATTCAATCGTTAAACTTAATGGTCGATCTATCTGCTCAAAGTTTTGAAGCTCCAGATCTGCCTTTCCATCCTGTCGAACAGCGCAGCGACTTGCATCGGGATCTTCAACAATCCGCGGGACGAGAATGATGCCCTTTCTCTCCATGTATTCTCTCTCCAACTCTCGGGTAGAAGCAAGAGTGCCCCAAGACGCCTTGAAGACTCTGCAGATGAGATCTGAGGTATCATCTACAGAGAGGCGGGTTTTCCCATCCAAGTCCAATATGACTGGTAGAATTCCCGCATTCTCATTTCGCACCGTTCTGATCATCCCTGGTATCATATTGGCATTCGGTGTGGCTGTCTCCAGATTTGCATCTTGGATCACCCATAGGAGGCCTTGAGCTGAACAGAGTTTTTGGACGGCATCGAATTCCTCAGAGGTTAAGGCTGCCAGGATTGGAGAGTCCAGTTCGTCCAAGAATATACAGATTGAATTACTCAAATCCATTTGGTTAATCGCCGTCAAAGAAACAACTGCAGAGCACTTTGTGCCCATTGTCTCGAGGGTATCTTGTACTCTTTGAAGAGACAGCCGGGTGGGTGTCTTACTGGAGACTAGGACTACCTCCGTAGAAGATTTATCATTCATCGCAGGTTCTGCGTGGCCGTTGACTTGACCATATGTATGACCGTTTGTGAGACCATTTGGTAGACCGATCTCTCTGTCACTCAATACTGGGAATTCGGGATGCGGTTGCCATTCCATCTTCCAGCAAGGGTATGTCGTTTCTGTTGCGTCTGGTCCGATAGCCTTATTCGAAAGCGTCGTTGAAGTAAACCCTTTGACAGAAATGAGAGGGTGACCTCTGTCATCACCAGCTCTCATTGCGAGAATAGAGCCAATGGTTTGTTCGACCAATGATTTAGAGACTCCGTTGCCGTAAATTTCGAGATGCTCGTCTCGGATTTGATTTATGTCGCGAGAGATTGAGATTTCTTTGACACGTGAAGCTATAGGTGTCCCGTTTAGCAACTTCAGACCGTCAGTGAAGATCGGAAAGGAAACTTGGAAACAGGAATCGAGGAGACCCGGATGGATGATATACTCGCTCTCAAACTCGTAGGGCATCCTATCTTTGGTGTTTGGAAGGCGAACGCGCGCATAAACGCTACCTTTGCCTGCTCGACATTCTACAAGATTGTGAAAGGAGGGTCCAAACTCGAGTCCCATCGACGTGAATGCTTCGTAGATTTTCTCGCACTCCACTACGTCTACCGAAGCCAATGCCGTTTCAGAGTTGCTTTCCATGATCAGTGCCTGTCCTGTCTCTTGAGATCGTAGACCATCTACTGAATTTGACAGAGTGTCCAATTGAACTGCAATCTGTCCTCGGCAGTGTTCCATCCACGCTCGTTCATGGTTCCAAGAGAAGATGATGAATTCGAGCCAAACATCAGATGATGCGCGAGAGCTCTCCCCAAGTGGCCTAAGATTCAGCACTATTTCGGTCTGAGAAGACTCGGGAATGACCAGCGCTTGCCCCACGTTGACCTCTCTCAGCACGTATTTGGTGAAAGGAGTACCCCTTGAGATGGCATGCTGGTGAGCTGCTTCGATGGCCATAGTGAGAAAAAAAGTCATTGGACATACGACGTCAGATTGCACCTTGTGGTCTCTGAGCCATGGCACATTATCAAGCCCGATGATATTCCTCCACCTTGGTTCGATGTCATTGGAATCGACAGCCTCGACGCCAAGGATGTCGCTTCTACGAAATTTACGAAGACGATGGTTTTGAGGCAGACGTGTCTCGTGCCAATATGCATGTTCATGATTCCAAGGGTACGTAGGTAGATCGACTAATACTGCCGGCTTTTGTCCATTGGTCTGGTTGACGGCAGACATGTCAATAGCGCAGCCTCTGACCAGTAACTCTGATGCCAGCCGCAAAACGGATTGTAGAGCGTTGGCATTCCGTTTCATACTGGGGAGGTAATCAATCTTATTCGCAACGCTCGGATCCATGTTGAGGATCTCTACCACTGGTCCCTGCAAAGCCGAATGAGGTCCGATCTCTATTAGGAGGTCGACTTCGGATCTGATGTTTATCTCCTGAACAGCTGGTAGGAATTTGACTTGAGAGACAAGATTCGACACCCAGTAAGTAGGACTCAGTATCAAAGTATTGACTGAAACTCCAGTCAAAGAAGAGACGTACTTCACAGCCGCTGAATGCGCGGGCCGTATGCCCTTGAGGGCAGAGCGATAGGCATCGGAGACCGATTTAAGATGATGGGAGTGATACGCGACATCAACATGAAGTTTGCGGCTGAAGAGAGACCGTTGCACTGCTTCATCTTGTAGACGTTCGATGGCGTCTGCATCTCCCGAAATAGTGACGCTCGAGGGACTGTTGACACAGGCAACAACGACCCTACCAGTGAGGTTCAACTCATCGATCAAAGAGGTCGCTGCACTTTCACTGGTCCCGAGTGCTAGCATGGCTCCTTTGATCTCGGGATGTTCTGCATGGAGACGAGCAGCAGCTACCCCTCGGTGATATGCAATTGCCATGCAAGATTCCAGTGATAAAGCATTGGCGGCAAAAGCAGCAGCAATCTCACCGCTAGAATGGCCGGTCACAGTTGTCGGCTGCACTCCCCAGGACCGTAAAACGAGGACCAGCGCTATCTGCAATGCTGTACAGGCTGGCTGGCTGATAGAAGCTTGCCCAAGACGTGATGACTTGCCATCTTTCAAGATCTCATCCCGCAGATTGTAAGAAGCCCCAAACTTGAGAACAGCTTTCGTTGCCGCGTCGATGGCTGAAGCAAAGATGGGATTCGAGGCGAGGAGCTCACGTCCCATGCCGTGCCACTGCGCTCCTTGGCCTGTGAAGACAAACCCTATTTGAGGTGCTTTTACAGAGCGCAATGGAGTGATGTCTGGTTTTTCGAGTTTTTGGATCAAGCTGGCCACTGAGTTCGCCACATATGCTACCTTCCAGGCAAACAAGGATCGTCGTTGACCTAGTGTGAAGGCAAGATCACCCAAAAAGTTTTCATCTTTGCCATCGAGGCGTGCAATTAGATACTCTTTGATTTTAGCAATTTGATGATCCAACGAGGTCTTGTCATGTGCTGCCAAGAGAAACAGCCTGGATGGAACTTCTGGTGCAGCATCATATACCCCTTCTTTGGACACACCATTTGAAAAGGATTTGTGTCCACTAGGATTTCCATCTGTCCGTTCTTTTGAAACACCGTTGGAAGGAAGTTGGTCTCCATCAAGATGTCCAGGTACGTCGTTTGAAACACCGTTGGAAGGAAGTTGGTCTCCATTAAGATGCCCAGGAACGTCTTCTTTTGGAACACCGTTGGAGGACCGTTGCTCTCCACTAACATGTCCAGGTACCTCTTCTTTTGAAATACCGTTGGAAAAGGGTTGGTCTCTATTTGCATGTTCATGTAGCGTTCCGTTTGACACACCGTTCAAAAAGGGTTGGTCTCCATTAGTTTGTGCCTGTATCTCTTCTTTTGGGACACCGTTTGAAAATAGTTGATCTCCATTAGTGTGTACATGTACCTCTTCTTTTGAAGCACCATTTGAAAAGGGTTGATCTCCATTAGTGTTTACATGTACCTCTTCTTTTAACACGCCGTTCGAAATGGCTTGGTCTCCGTTGGTATGTGCATATACCTCTTCTCTCGACACACCGTTGGAAAAGGATTGCTCTCCATTCGCATGTGCCCGAGAAGCAGTAGAGATACCATTAGACACGTGGTCCAGGCGCTGCCTTTGATCAAACGGGCTCTCCTCTAAGATGACGTGGGCGTTTGACCCTCCTACAATAATCAGCCATTGAATTGAGGACCGTCTTGGTCGAGGTCTCACCAAAGCCAAAATTGCTCACTGAAGCCCGGCGTATGGATGTCTCCGGCCAGGGTAGAGGATCGGTAGCTACAACAAGGCTTTTGCCAAGAGAAGGGATGTTTGGATTTCCTTTTGCGAACCCAGAGTTGGGCAAGATGATTCCCTTTTCGAGCATCATTGTCGTTTTTATGACCGATACGATGCCCGAGGCCCCTTCTAGATGGCCGAAATTGCTTTTAACAGAGCCAAGATACAGGGGCTTTTCAACCGATCTGTTTTTGCCAAGCACGCTTTGGATGACGCGTGTTTCGATAGGATCTCCTACGGCGGTACCGGTACCGTGAGCCTCGACGTACGTCGTTTCGTCAGGGTCCAGACCGATTCTTTCGTAAGTGGCACGAGCGAGAATTGTCTGGGCTTCTTCACTAGGCATGGTCATTCCTTGCGTTCGACCATCCTGATTGATACCGGTATTGCGAATCACCGCTCGCACAGGATCTCCATCTCTGATCGCGTCCTGGAGAGGTTTTAAAATAAGAACTCCGGTCCCTTCGCCGGGACCGTAGCCATCGCATCGATCATCAAAAGCGAAAGATCTTCCTTCGGACGAAAGTAGCCTGATATTAGACTTTGCAATAAGTGAATCCGGTAAAAGATTTACATGTGAGCCGCCCACAATAGCCTGCTTGGATTCGCCGTTGCGTAAACTTTGGCAAGCGAGGTGGAGAGCGGTCAATCCGGACGAGCAAGCCGTATCAACGGTAAAACAAGGCCCACGTAGACCGAAAAAGTAGGACAATCTGGCTGACAAGATTGCTTCTTGATTTCCAGTTTCCAGAAAAGTGGGCATGGTTTCGGTATCTTTCATCATGAGTTTGAGATACTCGGACTGAGAAGCTCCAACAAACGACCCCACATCCTGACCGATTAGCGATTGCAAAGGGATGCCTGCATTTTCGAATGCCTCATAAGCGCACTCCATTAAGAGACGCTGCTGCGGGTCCATCGCCTTCGCTTCTTGGGCCGTGATGTTGAAAAAGTGGGCGTCAAAGCGTGTGAGGTCTTCCGAGAGGA
The DNA here is from genome assembly GCA_018257885.1 of Parmelia sp. 050094. NCBI lineage: Eukaryota > Fungi > Ascomycota > Lecanoromycetes > Lecanorales > Parmeliaceae > Parmelia > Parmelia sp. 050094. Next base: position 20,062 of record JAEUBB010000488.1, read on the forward strand.
AGTGACCGCCTTTGCAGTACCAATATAAGGTGCGTTAGGATATCGTCAGATTGTAAGAGGCACAGGACTTACGCAATTTGTCTGATCGGGATTGGGGTGGTAGAAATTCTCTTGGGAGAATCTTTCCTTGGGAACCTCCGACCAAGTGTCCTTGGCTTTGAGGCAGAGATCCCAAAAACTTTTCAGGTTCGAAACATAGCCCGGGAGGCGACATGCCATTCCCACAATCGCAATCTGCATGGATCCGTCCCCATGACTGCTCGTGGGGAAGGGCTCTTCATCAACCATTGTGTTAGCATGCCCGTTACTTAAAGCGATGGGCATGGTTGCGTCTGGCCTGTGAGAGCCTGACTGAAGCAGGGCTACGACGAGAGACCAGCCAAGTTGGTAGACTCGGCAACAGGTCTTGGTCAGAACGACTCGAGGTTACAAAAGACCAACTGATCGGCTACGTCAGCCTTCCTTTGTTTGACGAGCGTAGAGGGGGCGAGATGTAATGAGAAGGTGGGAAGACTGGAAGCTGGGTTGTGAGGCGGAAGGACAGCTCATGGGCGGAAGTAAGCGCATCACGGCAATAATTCACGTAGATGACCGACCCATGTCCATGTCAAAAGGACGATGGCAATAAGCTAATGCGAAGACGTGGGTGGTCAGATCTTGACGGTAACAAATTGACGATAAGGAATCGAGTTGAGAGAGTTTTGAGATGTATCTTGTAGCTCCTGCATCCTGGAATGCAAAACAACTAGAGAGTCGAATTCCAAGCCACGGGCTGAGCCGGGCGAATAGGATACGGTCGGATGGCTCTCCGTGGTATTTGAAACGAATCCTTTCGCTCTCACCAGAGTTGATAGACTAGGGTGCTGATGAGATGCTCCTGTTGATATGGCGGTCTGGGCGGGTAGGCCCGCCGGGTGATGAAGTGTAAAATTGTAAAATCAAGGAAATTGACGATGCTCTGAAGAAAGATATAGGTAAGGTACAATGCAGGAACCTGACCTGAGACAGAGAATATGGCATGCATGCAAGATAGCTATCTTGTTCCGTCTGAAGCCGTAGGGAACGATGACATTTGTAGTTATCGCTGAAAGTGTCCGCCTTGAGATGAGTACATGAGACTACATAGTCTGGCGTTTTTTTTTTTTCTCTTTTTTTTTCGTTTTTTTTTTTCAAGCG